>JASFCW010000507.1:0-10465 GCA_036936985.1 Crucibulum cyathiforme
TTAATGTACTTAAACGTGTTTAAACCAAATGTCTATGACAAAGCCCTTAGTTTAATCTAAGTCCACTGAGTTTCATCTGCATCCTTCCAGCCACTCATCGTACCACAACCCTTATCATCTGCAGATCCTGCTCGGATCCTGGACACCCATGGTCAAAAGCCGAGATAACGACCAATGAGGACGAACGAATCCTGAGAGGATCGACGAGCGCCACAAGCCTATCCCGAGCGCAACGTATGTAACTCATCAACGAGTCCATTGACACACTCGCCCACTTGCCCCGCTCCTCGCTAAACTCTGACCGGAATCTAACACCCCAACGATGACTACCTCACGTCTAGCTAACTGGACACTACCTCACGCTGCAGTCAAGTAGCCAGTGCCTTTTGTCCCACTAATCCGGAATCGATATACACCTAAGGCGGCTTCCATCCAGCGATTCTCCGGGTAATTGGAGGTTAGACCGACCAGAGGAAGATGTTAGATTGGAGTGTGCGATGTCGGGTGGGTTGGAAGGTGGAGATCCACGAAGGAGGATGCGGCATACAAGGCTGGCTCTCGAAGATGCGAAATGATAGCCCGGGGTCCCAAAGAGCAGGTCGAGGTGCATGTCGCATCGAGGGTCTAATGGATGGAACGAGGATGCGGGAGCACCACTCGAGAATTCTGATCTTGGAAGCATTTATTCGTGACTGAGAGAATTCGGATCGTTGGCACAAGTGACTCCTAGGCTGCTAGCGATCCTACCTTACCGTGCGGTAGTTCGAACTCCACCATGCACCCCTACTAGCCGCTCTCACTACTGTAACACGTCTCTATAGACCTGACATTCTGTGTATGTGGTTGAGATTGAGTGTCAGTTGCGAGTGCGGGGCCCGTAGTTGCTCCTAGAGAGACTATCCTTATATGCATTCGAGGAAGAGGGGTGTGTTGGTCAACGAAGACTGGTATGGTTGACTAGAAGAATGGCGAGAACGCTTGCGTACTGAGCGCCATTACACCTCTTCAATCTTGATCATGTCGCTGAAGTTTCGCGTGAGTGTTGGGTTGTGAGATAAGATCATGTGCAAAGGGGATGAAGCCCGCCACCCAGGGTTCTGTATCAAGATCGATGTGCTCCTCTGCCACTGGGATGAATTCTCTTCATGATGCTGATAGCTATGGCTTAATCAATTTTAAATTGCACCATCTTGTCTGATTTATCGTAATAGTATTCATGCCATTCATAAACAACCAAATGATCATTTTATGTCAAAATTGCCAGATTCGCCATGCTATAGCTCTTCTAAGCTATGGGAGCGAGTGTTGCCAGGGTGAATAGTAAATCGTAATCCACTGAAATCCGTCTCAATAACCGTATTTTGCTATGTAATTAATCTGGGGAAATCTTTTTTTCCACCAAAAATTTAGGCCCATCATATTCTCACCCTCTTCTTCGTCTTTTTGTGGCTTGAATGGACCATATTCACAATCATCCTGGAGGATTATGCTTCTCTTTGTATTCGCACGGAAAGCGTTTGTCGAACCCTTCATGGCTACTGGGTTCATCACCATATCTACTTATTATGACGAAAATTTTGTTGGATGAACAGTTCTGAGTTGTAATCCATCATAGCAAGTATTCATCACAAAACCTTCAAAACTCGGAAGCACATACCTTTAAGCTGCATTATTGTCTTAGTCTTTATGTAAATATGTAAATTTTGATATTGACTTGACGTACCTTTGTCAAGCCATTGTTCCATGCTGAAACTCATTTCTAATGGCAGGATTAGTGAGATTTATTCAGAGCCAGTTATAACATAATGTCATAGAAAGAATGAATAAATACGTGAGGGAACATTGATAGTAATGTGCTAGTAAGCCGACTCTGAATACTATGTGCATTAAATAGATGGCCATTAATAGCACTAGTCCGCCCAAAGCCACAAAGGTTGCAAACTACATGTGAAGCATCTCCAGTCTATTCTCACACTTTATAACTTCCTTGCCCTGCTCGCTCCTTCTGAACAAAGGGATTGCATCCTCCCATAATTGTTTCGCTTTCTCTAACTCTCCACATTGATGGGCAATATCTCCTAGCCGAATCATACATTCTCCTTTGGAACAATGAACATCCATTGCAATAAACGCGTTCAGGGCTATTTGAAATAGCGAGATAGCGGTATTGATATCATCCAGTACAAGGAAGACGTCCCCAATACCTCGGATTGCCTGATACATGAACGGCTTATGTGTAATCTTTAGACAGAACACCAGAGATAAAATATAGGTGTTCATTGCGTCATCATGCTCTTGCTGCTTTAAATATATATCTCCAAGCAAATTCAAGCTCTGTGGTCGGAATTCTTGTGCCCTCAGATGAAAAGAACCCAGCGATAGAATACAATGGATAGTAGCATTTTTCAAGTCTCCATTTGCAAAGTATATTTGGGACCGGCTGTAGTGGAGAAGGGGAGCCAGTGTATCATCATAACCCGAAAGAAGTTCCATTGACTCTAATTTTTCAAGGTTTCTTTGCATTTGTGGAGTAGCAATTTTCCCAGTAGCAATGTCGATGTCGACTAGATTGTGTAGAGCATGTGCGTAATAAATTGTATCATGAAAACATTCCAAGTCCAATGCCTGCCGAAGTTTCTGCATGGGTTCCCAGGAATGATCATACTCCGATTTCAAGAAAAAAAGTGCCCCCCGGCTGAAAGCAAACAGTAAAGACGCTGGTGCTATAGCTGTGTGTAAACCTAATGCATCACATATGTGGGCTGCATGATCGCATAGCATGCTAGCCTCTTCAAATCTTCCCAGAGGTATATAAGCCTGGATGCAGATTTGATTGCACTTGATTTCCAATCTTAAGTCTCCGGTCGCTTGTGCCCAAGTCTCTTGCTCATTTAAATGATACAAGGCATCGTCAATATACCCATCCTTACAGAGGGCCTCTGACAAGGCTATAATAGCCCCACACCGATAATAAAATGGCAAGGAGCCATTTGTCGCCAATGATACCGCCTTCCTAGCCATATCTGAGGCCTTTATAAAATTATCTGCCATGTAACTTAAACATGTCATAACTATCACTAAGTCATAGTGGTTAATATCATTATTATATTAAAAGATAATACATACCTTGTTCCTTCAATGCTCCCACAGCCTCAAAACAATTGTATGCATCCAGAAAATCTTTCTCTGCATCTCTAGAAGTGATATGTCGCAGGGACGACCTGCCAAGAAGAAAAAGAAAGTGTCCCTGTAGCAGCTTGTTGTTTCCAAGTTGCTTAATTATAGAGCGATGAGATAATATGAATTCTGCCGATCCCATTGCTGTCTGGTTGGTGAATCGAAGAAGTGATATCATGGATTTCACTTCTCGGAAATCATCCTTGGAGTAATCTTGAAGAAATTGAAGATTGTAGTTTAAAATGGAATATATGTTTCCTATCTCATTCGAGATAGCAACAATCTGCTGCTTACTGAGATATTCATGATAATCCAACACACCCAACATTTGATGAATAAAGATATTAAGACTTTGAAGAGAGCTATTTTGCAGTGGATGGTATGCACAAATATATTCGCGAATTGGAGTTAATGTCTTTACTCGACCTTGGCCGTCTACATAAGCTAATGAGGTGGAAACGAGTATGAATCTGCACCTAATAACATTATCAAGTGGGAGCCTCATCTGTAGAAGAGTCTCTTCCAATACTCCATCAGGAAGAAGGGCCAGCAGGGAGAGTAACTCTAAAACATCTGGAGTAGCTGACATTCGTGGACTAGAGATCGAAATGGATATAGATTTCTCTAGACTTGATATCTTGTCCATTCCATTGCATAAAAGTGAAGTATTTTCTTGTTTCCATCGTAAAAGAACACTGGCACAGGTTTCAGCTTCTGCTAGGTGAGCCATAAGTGTCACTGCAAGGGGGAGATTGTCTGTGAGCTTGAGAAGCTCCAGGAGATCTGGATCATTGTCATCAATATCAGCTATGTCACGAAATATTTCCTCCGCTGCGTTATTGGTAAGAGGCTCAAGTGGTGCCAAGAAAGGGCGGGTCCATCGAATTTTCGAAGGCCGTTCTACTCCATGCATCGTAAGCTACCAAGGTATGTGTTAGCATTTTGGAATCTGCTTTTCTCAATGTTACTCACCACGATTGAAAGATGGGGTATATCAGCAAAAAGCGCAAGGAAATCCTCCTTTGACCGATGTTCTAGGATCTCCCACGGGGTTTCAAAGTTGTCGAGGATAATCAAAGCTGGCTGTTTAGAGCGATTCAGGTAACGAATAATCGCATTCAACTGTTTACTTTTCTCTTCAAGATTGAAGTATTTTGCGACTATGCTGATCAAACCGTCTGTAGTGATTGCAGCATCGCATGAGATGAAATACCGTCGTGTGTGGAAGATGTCCACGATGTTATGATCATGCAATACCGAGAGTGCCAACGATGTTTTCCCAATGCCACCTGGACCAAGGATGCAAATTCTAGCCGCAGTATTTTTCTGCATTGTCGTTATGATCTCTTGTCGCTCTTTGTCGCGGCCACTAATAATTTGCGGCGATGCCGGCAGCAACGATAAGCTGCTTGAGCTATAAAATTATAACATAAATTCAGCCTACGCTTCGTTAGATGTTGATAGACCGTAACTGCGTCTGAGATCATTGAGTGTCGTTCCGGGGGGCAATGCTGCCTGCTTGGAAGAGAGAGCATCCATAACTTCTTGATGACGTCGGGAAGCCTGCTCTTGCATTTCTGCTAGCGTAACTGCAGTGATCACATGTGACTGAACCTGGAGTACATTGTGGAGACGTCAGCAGTCAATTTGCTAAAGAACTGTAACAACGCACCCCAAAGACATCTAAAGCATGTTGCATGCCTTTATTACAATCAGCCAGTAGCGAGGATATTTGCATGTGTTTAATAACACGTCGAAGAAGTGTGCCGTCGACATGCATACGCACGTACGAAAGAAGCTTGTGGAGAGTGCTACGTATGAAAATTTAGAGTAATTCCCGTCATAACACTAGGCATGCGATGATGACGTACTCTTCAAAATGTTCAATATTTCGCACCATAGCTGGGGAGAGCTCGGCCTCGGTATTCTTGTTGATTATAGCACAAATGAGCTCGTATGTGCATTCCGTCATCCGTAGGCATTCATCTCTATTATGTCGGACAGTCTAATTCATTCAAGGTTGTTTCAATAAAAGCCATGACAGTCGTAGAGTACTAGAAACATACCTCAACTGTTCGGATGATCAATGTAGTGAGTCCTGCAATTGTTTTTAAGTATGGTGCTCCTGTTGCTTCAGCAATTTCCTTGAGCATACGAGCGGCCAATTCTCCATATTGAAGAAGATTTTCTGCCTTTGAAGGAGCTTTAAGGTTGCGGACATGTGACATGGCTTGAATGGGGGTGTATTGGTGGATTTAACCTGGTAGCATCGCGATTCGCCATACTTATAAGCAGGATCCAGGCTGTGAAACGGCTGGTCACAAGATGAGGAGAAAGGTTTGATCAAAAATACTGCTGTTTTGCTTCACATCCTTATGCAACTGAGACGTTAGCACTTGATCTTCTAGTTGATGTCATTTGAGATGAGTGAGCGATTCATTAGATCTCCAACACGCTCAGATTTTGCTGTTATTGAAGAAATATCACTCAGTTTGACAGGTTCTATAGTTGGGATCTTTAGTATTTTTACACCATTGCCGGTGCCGTCTTTATCAAGCTAATATCCTGCTGATGGATGAGCGTTATTGAAACATTTTGTATATGAATTCGAAATTAAGTTACAGACGTACCATTTCAATTTTACTATTCCGCCGACTACCCCCAAGTCAGTTTGAATCAGTAGACTTTTTCGTCCATTTACCTTATTTGTGTCAAAAGTTCGTTGGTTCGCGGGAGATCGATCCATCGGGAAGTAAACTGCCATTGAATGTTCAGCTATCGCGAAATGAATAACAGGGAGGGCTCAGCAGCAGGGCGACGGAGAATGCATGAACGATGAGTAAAACCTTGTAAGAGTTGGGACACTAAGCATCCGACACAGGCCTGATTTTAGACCTAATGTCACTCCACGGAGCCGAAATTCTGCAAAAAATATGTCAACTGTGCAATACAATGCGGAAGGCATCTATGAAATGAAATCTCAAGCGAGTCAAGATGCTACGCATCCCACACGGACGGCTCGATCAGAATTGCGCGTAGGGAATAGCATAGGCTGATTATGGATGAGCTGCCGCTTGCTACAGTACCAAAGTTCTGCAAAAAGAGCGTTAATATCTGCAGAAAAAGTTATAGGAGCGCAATGCTTTACCGAGTTACTGTATTAAATCTACGAGAGTGACCTATCAACTATTCCTGCGCCATCGAATAGGGATTACTGAACGACTAGGTGATAGAAACAAAGTTAACGACCATCTTGAGTGACCAGCTGAATGACTCACCAAACGATTGCAGCGATAAGTCGTAGTCTGCATCCCTCACATTCGCATTGGTTCTTGGGCTTTGGCTTTCAAATCGCATTTCTTCTCAAGATAGACCCTATGCTTCATCACTCCGCAACACCTACTGCGGAAAAGGAGCTGCTCAGTTTAAATGTGCGAACGGATAATCAAATTTTTGCATAAGAGGGAGGGAAACCTGTATATTGGGTTAGAAAGTACAGGGGGTATCAAGGGCATACTACTCGGTGTATCGAGTGCGGCTATATCGCAGACCTCCCTCTCCTCGCCTCTGCACGTCCTAACACCTCAGCAATAACTCCCTCTGTTACCATATCCTCTCCTTCGCCATATTCGCGCATTGCAGCTTGCCCCACAGCTAAACCTAATAGAAGGGCCTTGGTGTTCCAGAACGTCATAGCGTAGCCAGTGCGTTGGACGCACACATGCAGTGGTGGGTTCGTATATGCGGCTTGGCGCGTTTTGAGGACGTTTGGTAGCACAGCGGAGTCGAAAGCAACTTGTGCGATCTAAGAGCAATGATGAACGAAAGTGAAAGTCCACTAGTGCAAGCGCTGAGTACAACCCCAAGAGTGTCACTGTTGCAGTGGTGGCACCGGGCAGCCCTGTTATTGAACTTGTGGTAATCAACGGGACGGATCAGATATGCGATTCACTGGGAGGTGTAGGTCGAGGATTGGGGTCAGTAAATGAATGGCAGAGGGAAAAGGTCGACGAGCACGACGAAACGAACGATGACGTTGTCAGGGATTGCCAGGATTGCATTTGAAGCTGAAACGCCAGCAAGCATGACCACCGTGTGGTACAGTCGCGGACAGCAAAACTCGACCCCTGGTTTGTAAGCTCAAATTTGAGAATTTGGCAATTCTGATTGCAGATTTGGCGGGAAACATGGGTCAAATAGCGTAAAAATGCACTCTCCGAAATTGAGGTATGTCACGTGACCAAATTCACTTTTGGGGTCGAAAATTCAAACAATTTTCATGAGTATTGGGGATTGGGAGCAGCCCGTTAATAATTTACGATATTGCTATTCCTCGTTATGCCTAAGAAAAGCCACAAATAATCGAGTTTAAACGTTAGTTTACACAAGTCTAATAGCCTGGTGAATACTAGCCTTGGCAAGGGGCTCCGGCCCATTTTTCCCCATGCACGGCGCGGACGCTCCCTCCGCCGTGCTTGCATTATCACCCGTAGTAGGCTCGTAGCCTCCGGAACATTCTCGAACACTCGCTTGTGTCTCGCCTGCCCACATATACCGCAGGGAGCGGAGAAGCTCGTTCACTCTTATTCTGACACTCTCGCTCCTTCGGTATGTTCAGCTCTCTGTTTCTAACACCACATTTGTTCTGACGCTCTCGCAACATAGCCTCAGCCGTTCAGTACACACGCTGCACACGCTGCACACGCAAATCGCGCTACCCACCCACCGCTAATCCCCTAGTTCACAATTTAACGCCTCTACTTTCCTCTTTCTCAACTACGTTACCTTAGACTAGTACGCGTGCACGGTGTGCACGTCTATGTAGCTACCGTACCTTCTCGCAATATCATGTCACTTAGGCCCTGCTGCTGTTTCCAGAGCAGGGCCGTATCCGCGTACTCCCCGGATCCTACTGAATGGCTGACACAGGCGATTAGAGGTAGATTAGCAATTTATTTACAATTGATTAGATAATTTTTTATCTCTTGATCTTATCATGTCTATTAATAGCGTTCAGGGTCCAAAATTCACTTTTGAGACATCAAATTCTTTTCAAACTCAGAATGTCGGAATAAAAGTCAGATAGATCGAAAGCTCTCCTAAATCGGAGTCGATTCCGATGGCTTTCGGGATAAAAAAACGTATTTTTCGTGACCAGATATGATATCAAAATTTGATCGGTTCGGAGGTCGGTTTTGACCGTCCCGCACTGTACCTCAAGACTGCTTAATTTACTGGGTGGAGGAATAAAAAAAATCATTTCGGCTTTGCATGACAATTAAAATATGTAAGAAACCAATGAGAAGATCATAATCAAAATGACGTATGCACGTTATTTAATTCAGAAATCTACGAGTACCACAACCGACCCGCGTTATGAGCAGGTCGCGGAAGTAGTCACGGAATTCAGACATGGCAGCAGACAAGTGTTTTGGTTGTAGAGGCTGGGGAACACTCATAAGATTGCGATAAGAACCTCCCGTAATTGATCGGAGGTGAACAATATGAAGTTATTGCTCTTTCAATGAGCTGTCAACGACCTGTATGCGAATAATATCACATGCTTTGAAAACTCCTTCGCGAGGGAATCATAGCAACCAATAGCCAGAACAAACTTTGAATGTGAACGTATGGAAGCTTGAAGGCAGCGTGAAGCATGATGAGAAACGAGCAGGAAGCAGATGCTAGAGTTGATGCGTCGTACTAGCCGGCTAACGCTCCATGCATTGGATACCGAGCTTGCATCTACACGAAGTAAGATTAGAGTAGAAAAGGCACTGAATAAAGAATGTAACTGACATTCATCGCAGAGACATCTGGATTCAATCCGAGTTTGTTTCACCTACAGCAGCTACAACGTACTCTTAACACGAACTCACGAAGGGCCGGACGTAGCTACGAAATTGCTGAAGAGAACTCGAGTTAATAGTCTAGTGGATAAGTTCGATGGTGAGATGCATTCAGCAACCGCAACACCAAGGGTAAACTGACCGAAAAGCCTCGTTCTAGAGTTCGCCATGACTAATTCGCTAAGATTCTGCCAGTCAGACAGATTAAATGCGCGTTTCGTGGGCGAACGGAGACGGTATGGGATAGTGGTGGCAGTGGTTGCGACTGCTCCCCTGAAGTCTTAGATACATATAAAGCAGAATTATGATATGATTCAGAAATATACAGCAGCATACTACACTCTTGGGGAACACCTGGCCCCAGCAACTGAACAATCACGTCTTGGATCATCAGCGCCGTTAGCTGGAGCCTCGGGAGATGTTTCGCGTTGAGTGTAGAAGTGAGGCACATAGAGGGGGCATTCGAAGCTGTGATGACGCAGTCATTCGCTCGGGCTCCGCAGGCACAGATGGCGAAGCTTGATGCTAGAGTGTGGAGTATCTCAGCAAGCTGCCTGCGGAGGAGATAGAATTGGTGCGGGCTGTTATCAGGTTGTCTGTCATATCGATGCGGGTGGTGAGGGTGATGGCGATGGCGATATTCGAGATGTGATACAAGGTCGTAGTACGGGTAGTAGTGGCCTTATCCATGTTAGTAGAAGTGATTGAACTGTGGCTGTGGATGGTTTGGATAGCCATAGTCGTCATATCCCGTGTGGGTTGAATGGCCGGGTGAGGTGTCGAATGCATCGAATATTCGTAATGTCGAAGAGAACCAGCATGATGGCAGGGTGGACGTACAGGCTGTGGTGGCGGTTAAGCTCGATGTATGGGAACGAGTGAGAATTCTCCATAGCACAGGGAGGTAGTGGGCCACATTCCCGTTGTCCCACTCCCAACCGAGCATGATCTCCTCGGTGGCTTTGAGGTCCCAAAGCGCGAAAACGCCGAACGTGAGCGAGTCTTCCGCATCCTCCTTTCTCTCCCTATTATCACCACACAAAACCAGCCTTAGCACCACATTCCGACGAAACCCACTCCTTGCGGCTCCCGCTTAGCTACCCACCGTCCTCTCATTAAGCGCTAGAACTAGCGGTGGGCCTACAACACGCACTAACGGCCTCGGCATGCCCATATGCACATAGGCGTTCAGGTGTTTGTAGAAATACACGGAGTTAGGGATGATGCACGAACAATACTTCGCGATCAAGCTAGAGGATGGTACGGGGGCAAGCAGTGTGAAACGCATACACTGGAGGTTGGGTGTGAGTTGCAAGCGTGGGGCGCGTACCTGCTCCTGAAGGATTATCCTTATATGCGTTCGAGGAAGAGGGGCGCGTGGGTCGACGAAGCTGGATGAGGTTGGCTAGGAGAATGGCGAGAATGCTTGCGAAGCTATA
>JASFCW010000508.1:0-10435 GCA_036936985.1 Crucibulum cyathiforme
GATTGGGAAATGGGAACACTTTAAAGTCGCATGTTTATTTCTACTGATGCATGGATGGACACTCAACTTGTAATTTACCTGGAAGCGGGATATCCAAATTACTAGGCCGGGATGTCTTGCATTTGGCTCTTTGCCAATGCTATAATACATACACTATCGTAGTACTGTATATATAGATTGACCGACAATTTTATGTGCGGTGACGCTCACAAAATGGTGAAATTATGCAGATACGGCGATTCATACGAAGACCTGGCCCAAATAGCCCATTTCAGGCCATGTATAAGATTATACCAGAAAGCTTAGGGCAATTTTACATATAAACGTGTAAATTTAGGCATGACTGTCATAAAATTAGATAAATTAGATAGGGAAGGGGGGTGTTCATCATGAAGTGAACTGGTGTTTGTTGAGTTTCCTACTTCTCAGTTTTTGCTTCCCAGTCTGACACTGTATTGGTGTCAGTCGTATATACGGTCCTATACATTTGTCGCACAGTAATTTCTAATAGCGAAACGGAAAACATTATTCTGACTGTAAATATACCAAAGCATTTATCATCTATCCATCGCTAAACTGTTACTTACACTAATGGGAGAGGCAAGTGCGGACGGTCCGAAATGCGCTATAAATAGATCACTTCTACCCCACTCGATGACGTACCGAATTGTCTCCTCTAGAATCAACTGTAATCACCACCATCGAACTCAGCTATTATTGTATACCCTGAAGGCCATCGCAAACTTCAACTATTAGCCTTTATCTAATGTTCGATTTCAAATCATATATCCCCAGCGTCCTCCCTTCCCTCTCCACCGACGATGCAGCTACGCGCCTCGAGATCCAAACCCTGACTGGAGGCTTTACGAATTTCACTGTCCGAGCCACGTTCAACCCTCCTATTACCTTCCGGAACTATGTACTGCCTAGCGCAGTCCTCAAATATGCTGCCCCGTATATGGCAGCCGATCCCTCCCAGCCGTTGTCCATCAAACGACAGGAGATAGAAGCAACAGCGTTAGGGATGTTTAACGGAGATTTTGGATCCGAAGATACGAGTATGATGAAGGAGGTTGTAGATTTACTCGAGGGATTCAAAGGGAGATTGAAGGTTCCGATATTAATATTCCACGATAAGCAGAAGAATGTTCTATGGATGGAAGATTTGGGCAAGACGCGTTCACTTTCGACATACCTTTGCGAAAGCGAAGGTTCAAACGACGAGGCTTTGAATGAAATAGCGTCAAATCTAGGACAATTCTTCGCCGAGCTTTATATTAGCACAAGAAATCCACCACAGGAACTAATCGCTCGCGTATCCAACCCCGCGTACATGACAGAGACATACGGCTATCTTGCGGGGCTGACAAGAAAGGCGCTGGTGTCTGCGGGCCTTCCGGACGCAGATGTCCTTGCTGAACGTGTGCGAGGTGCTTTACTGGACGTGGAATACGATGCAGACGGTGATGATAGGTGCCTTGGAATGGCGGACATGTGGCCAGAAAGCATGCTGATTGACAATGAGGATCGATGTGGGTTGGTAGACTGGGAGTATTTTGGAGTTTCGAGAGCTTCTGCAGAGTTGGGAATGTTCCGTAAGTATCTAAAGAAATATGAAAGTTGTAGGTTATTCCGCTAAATAAGCTTCCGATGGTACAGTTGCGCACCTGCATATCCTGTTTCTCAGTTCTTCATCTACCCCTCGTACACGTGCCATGACAGAGTCATTCATACACAGGTTTTTCGACGAGTATCTGAAGCGTTCTTCCCCTCCTTCAGCGCGATTCAAGCGTCGTGCATTACTCGCTCATGGGCGTGAGCTCGTCAACGGTCTCGAGTTCTATGCTCCCAAGTTAGACGAGATATCCAAGGCCCGTGTGTTGCGTGCGGGAGTACGGAGCTTGAGAGCAGCAGGAAATCGAGAGTCCGACCTCAACTTGGATGTTCTGGAAGATGTTCATGTTACTGGTCTCGACTTGGAGGATAGCTATTGTATCGACGAAGAGACACAAAGAGTAAAAACAGCTCGGCTATGGTTTGCATCTATGGGGTTGTAGACATCCAGGGCGTTCAGACATTCTACCCTTAACGTTAAATATAAGAAGATTATAAGATTTAGAAATGAGTGTCACTCACCCTTCAGCTTTGAGCACGCATTAGACTTTCATGACAAGCGGCGAGGTATCGGATAGACCAGAATGATCTCGATGGTCTCTGTATTACCAAAATCTATGGGAGATATTTGTCGATCTTATAGTCAGTTGACGCGACACGAACTTTCATGTAGAGAGCCTGAGTTGATTCGATGTGTGTTGAGAGCGTGAAGCAATCAAGAGCCTGAGATAAAACTTGGATGCACTGCTTGACGTCCTTCATGTGGGCGATGCCAGCTTTTGGTCCCGGGAACAACGACATAGGCAAAGAGATAGATGCAAAGTTGCTATGGGATTTTGAACCTGATGGACGACAGGTATGGTAAGCCTTGATGAAAGTTGGAGAGTAACGAATCAGAGGAAACAATGGCGGTATAGATGATGCAATGAGCGGTCATAGTGACGAGCATGTGGAACTTGGGGGAAATCGAAAATGGAAATTGTATCCGGATTCCGTCCTTGATGATGCCGACGGTCGTTTGGCAACGATGAGCAAAATCTCTCCACAGTTGTTTCTTTAGAACTCTCGTGCATGGACCTGATATCGCGCATAACGTGTAACCGTTGCTAACTCGCGCAGCTATGGTAGGCGCTGTTGTTCAGCAGAGTCGCCGGAGACAGTACACATAGCGATACGGACCGGAATCCATCCAGTGCTTGAACTTGAAGCCGCAGTTCAGAGAAGGCGTTGGATATATTATAGTACTTTTAGTAAATTTGGAATATTCTACGTCGAGTTCTCACCAAGCAATCAGACCTTTCTTCCCGTGTCTTTCTGCCATTCCGTGATCGCCTCCCGTATCTTCTCAATTACCTGGTTCGAATCAACACTCTGCCCGAACGCTTCTACGAACTTGCCCTCTGGGTCCATGAGGTACACAAAAATCGAATGATCGACTAGATAGTCGCCTTTGGGATCTGCATCTGGAGGGGTGGAGAAGTACACCCGGAATCCTTTGCACGCAGCTTTCGTGGTCTGGTAATCGCCGACGAGTCCAACGAACGACGAATGGAAGTCTTGCAGGTATTTTTCGATCCGTGCCGGCGAGTCGCGTGCTGGGTCGACAGTGATGAAGATGGGTTGGAAGATGTCACCGTGTTCCTTTTCTGTTGCAAAGTTCAGTATTCTGGAAAAGAGAGATAACCTTGTGACGCACCGACTGAATCCAAAACCGTGGTCATCTTATCCAGTTCTGCCGGGCAGATATCGGGGCAGTTCGTGAATCCGAAATACACTAAGTTCCATTTCCCGAGAAGATCCTTCTCGGTGAAAGGCTTTCCGTCGTGCGTTGTGAGCGAGAATGGTCCACCTATGTTCGGACGACCAAACTGCTTGTTTTCACGCTCTTTCTCTGTGACATGTTAGTTGCAATACAGCGTTGAACCTGCACTATTGACGTACCGCGTTCTTCCACTAATCTTGCCTTCTCTTGTCGAAAGTAAAAGAAAAGCCCAGCACCAACTGCGACAAATATGGCAGCAGAAGTCGGCGTAAATACCTACAGCATGAAGCGTTCGTTCAGTATTATATTTGTGTTGTTGAAATGAGCACAACTTCATGCCTACTCACCCCGACGGTGTTCCGATCCGAGTACTGTGCATAGTGTCGTTTTTGAAGCTCAACCCGTCGTGATTTCACACAACTTCTTGATGAGCGCAATGTCAATGGAGAGAGAGTACTTTGAGACCCAGCATGTATCGACCTCAATGGCGTCGCGACGGTTTGCCATGACGGACGTTGCAGGACGCGTCGGGATATGGAAAACATTAGGAACGATGCAGTTAGTCACGCTTGTCACAACTCTTTCACTTGAACTTCAACGTTCGTTGCGATCTTCAGAGCTGTAAATTCTCTTCAATCCACCGTTTACCAACTATAACAGCTATACATTGCTGTAGACGACGGCTGTGAGTCCCTGTGAGAAGCTTTGCTTCGGTTTTTTCTATCCGTTTCTCTCTCTCGGTTTCTTCTCGTCATCGAGCCTCGAAGTTCACGAGTCCGAAGCTTCCCGCTGGACTTTCAACCTGCGCAATGCATACGCGACAGCGTAAACTAATATCCTTTTTGAAACACAGCCTTGTAAGTTATAGCGGGTCATAAGCTCTCGGAACCTGGATCTTTGCGATAGACTGTGCCAGTCATTATTAATATCGCCAACTTGGGCAGTACAGAATAGGGGAGACCGAGAGTCAGAGTGATACAGGGGGATTGGGGTGCGTGTTCAAACTTTGCGATTCATTTCAAATGATAATCCCCTATAGATCGCGTTGGAACTGGTACCAACATAGTTACGCCACCTACTGCTTCAAGGAGTACCTTTCTTCAATGTATTTAGGAATACGGTCTACTAGCGCAAGCACCCTCTCTGAAAATTGGGGACTCAGAAACCTCTGCCCATTGGATCTTGAAACCACTTTAACTTGTGCTTTCACTTCGTTCTCATACATCAATCACCGGTGGCTTCTCTGCAAGCCACATGCTAAAATATATCCGTCTCCTTTCAAACGCTTGACAACGCCCAATTCCCCTCGTGCTCGTCATCAGAAATCAAATGTAGAGGTGAGACACCTTCTATTCTACCAGTGAATTCCCCAATTTTCCCCATCGAAACTGTACGCCGTCAAGGCAATTTATATCTCTTTCGAGTGCAGTGACTCCTGAATGTTAACTTTCACCCGAGAATAACATTGTCTGGGGAGGTTTGGGGCTTGTGAAGCTACTACTATACTCCTAGCGATGGCGAAGGGCTGCAGGTTTGACGGCGGCTCATTGGGAAATCCTTTCCTCAGTACGTCCAATTGGTTGGTATCCTTGCACGCTGTCCTTATCCAATACTCGCAGAATCTCTGGGTTAATCCTGCTGTAGCTCTTCCTGCTCAGGGAAGCTTCGTCAGCGTCCTTCGCTTCTCATCTCTCCTACTTCACGTAAGCTGATAACCCCGCTTCTGTTCGTCGTTGTGAACTAATAACTACTAGGTAGCTCCGTTCAAATTACCACGTCAGATCCATTTACCGCTCCCACCATCAACCCGAAAATCTTGTCCACCGCATTCGACACTTTCACGTTGTGAGAGGCTGTGAAAGCCGTGAAGTGTTTCATATTCATATCTGCCAGTGCATGCGCCGACTACGTTATCGCCCCGTGGGGTACCCTTGGTACTGCAGCGACCGATGCTCAGGTCGAAGCCTATACACGAGCCAGCGATGGAACTATCTTCCATCCTGTAGGAACGGCCAGTGTGTCCCCTTGTGGTGCAACCTAGGGAATTGTCGACCCCGACCTGAAAGTAAAGCGCGTCTCGAACCTCAGGATTGTTGACACCTCTGTCCTGGTATGTGTGTTATCGCCTAATTGTTCGTATTCAAGCTAATGATACTCGCCTTTTAGCCCTTCACTAGGACTCCTAATGCTCATGTCCAGGCGCCCATCTACCTGGTAGCTGAGCATGCTGCGACACTCATCGTCAGCTCAACAGTGCTGCTAATTATTGGTATATAAAACATCATAGGAGTTATTTCCTATCCTCATTCATTTCCTTCACACTCGTTGACGTCATTTGTAAAATTGTTGTAATTTGAGATTAAAGATTAATGTAATTGTTGCAGACACATTTGGATATGTGGCGTATTCTCCGCGTTATACCAGGGAATTTTCGATTTGTTGTTGGAGGCTACTTACAGGGGTATCATTGTGATCATACTATTTGAGGGGTTAACTGCTCAGGGGGTTACATGGGTGCTCAGCGCTCCGCGCTTGCTCGCTCACTAGAACTGTACTAGCCCCCACTTAGACCAGATACTAATAGAAGGTAGTGAACTGCGCAGAACAATGTTGTATCATTACGATCATCTACGAACTACTAGACGTCAAGGGTAAGGCACAACTATCGTGTCTTACTATTGTGTCTTTCGCTTTTTACTATGCTTCTCCTCCGACTTGGGTGCTGCACGAATGGCGCCCAATACAGCGTCCAATTCCTTGTCTTCTGTCCGTTTCTTCTTTGAAGATTTTGTTTTTGGCGGAGGCAGCTCCACAGCAGCAGGCGGAACGTGATCAGCGGCCAATGCGGCCTTTTTGATCTTGTTCCCAAGGGTAGCGTCGAATAATGCCTCAATTTCGTCGTCGGGGCGATTTTTACGTTTGCGTTTTGACATTGACTCCGCTGATGGTGTAGTGGTAGCTACAACTTCTACTTTTGGAGATATCTCAAGTACGATATTAGCCTGGACTTGCTGCCGTTTCTTCTCTGATTGCATGTTACGCCATTCCTCCGGTTTACGTTGGAGCAAGTAAAGGTTGAGATTCCTGGCGAAGAATTTTCCGTAGTAGGATCCAGCAAGCGTCTGTTCGTATTCAAACATGGATCGTGCTATTTTTTCCTATGCAAGAATGATTAATTAAGAACAATGCATCGGGACCATTATACACACCTTCAGGTACGTATCAGCAAATGCCCAACAGCGATCGCCGACACGACTGCCGATCTTATCGTCCACCAGCTCGTGGTAATGACCGATGAAGTCTATAACAAATTGGCGCTTTATTTTTGGTAGCACAGTTGAGGACTCTAGCAGAACATCATAGACGCGGGAGCTTGAAGAGTTATGGGCGATTCGTATCCGGTTATCAATCGGTAGTGAGTTGATGCTTACGGAGTGTTAGTGTTAGTAGACGCTCAGATTGATGAAGGCGTACCTGTCGATCACAATTTGGTTATGAGGCGCCGGTAAACGCAATAACGATTGTAGTAGGATAGAGCCTTGTATCTTGGGTTCGAGCGGATCATAGGGGGGAGGTGCACCACCGCCACGACCATATCCATGCCGCTGCTGAGGTTGTTCCTTCTTCGGAGGTTCATTTGAGCGAGAGGCAACAGCTGATTGGTATTCCTGTACATCAAATAAGATAATATTCCTGCCGCAATGAACCAGACTTACCTGTAAAGGTAGAAGAGATATAATGCAGGATACTAGCAAAAGGCGCTCTTCGGGGGTTGAGAGGTCAAATGCAGAGTATACGGCCTGAGAAATCTTTTAGTCATGTTACTCTCCTTGGCCCCATGATCCACAAGCTTACCTCGCCGACTTCCCTTCCAAGCGATCCAAGTGTTGCTGCCCGGTCTATAACGGCGCGCAATACGCCACTTCGTGACGCTCCTATTTGGATTATTCAGCTACGGTCCACTGAATAGTACAAGTCGACCTACTGATGACCTTGCCCCATACACCGTCCATCTCCGCACAGGCGTCCGCTAGCTGATCCGCGGAGACTCTTTCTATAGCTTTTGCTAGCACGAAGTTAGCGACAGGATGGTTACTTAGTCGAGCGAGTTTTCCTTTAAAGTACACCTTCCATAACACGGTAAATGCATCTTCGGGACAATGCAAGGCTATCGTCTCCAATAGATGTGAAGACGTGGTATCTCTAAGCAAGGTACCAAGGTAATCGGATTCTTCTGGGATCGCCTGAGGATCTTCGCCTGTAATCGAGTAAGACGAGTATATTGAAAGAGCTGACCCAACAGAAAGAGAAATACATACGGCATGATGTTATAATTCCAAACATAACTCTATCCATCAAGGACCCAGGCTCATTGCACATATTTTGGTCGGCTTCAACCTCTAACGTCATCTGAATTGAAGTACAAAACGTCAGAATGATGGTGGTACCCACTGGCACAAGGAACATGCCTGCAAACCAGGGCTAGCAACTTTACTTGCCGCCAATGCCCGAACCTCATTATCCCTCAGCTGCTCCCGAAGTACTTCCACAAACCGACGCGCCATTTTACGGAACTCTGAGGGAGTACTTTTTGTTGGAGCTTCTTTCCCCTTTCCTTTGTCATCATTGAAAACTGACTTCATGGGACCTTGTTTTGCCTTCCAGGCGGCGCTCCTTTTGGATCTGACAGCTGATTGTGGACTGTCCTCTGCGCTGGAGAGACTTGGGGAGAGAAGAACGAGAAGAGCACGTACAACGTGGGACGCGAAGGGATCCATAAGCAGAGAAGCAAAGCTAGGGAGTAGTTCCTAAAACAATTGTGTTTAGTGGAGTTGTTTATTACCAAACGATGAAGTACAAACTTCACATATGTCAAGAACAAGGCTGGTCAGAGTCCGCAATTCTCCCTTTTCTTGGTTCTCCGGAATCGCAGGAAATATTCCTTTCGTCTTTTAACGATTTTAGTGAGTAATATACCAATCGCACAGTGTCATACCTCTCTGGAAACTGTATCTCGTGCTACCGAGAACAAAGTTTGACATACATGCGATGCGAACCGGTGCTTCACTAGTTTCTCGTACCTAGAAAAGATGTGAATAAATACAGAACGGAATCTCAATTAAACACCGCTCACGATCCGGCCAGACTGTCAACGAAGACTCGACGAACAAAATCATCCATGGAGTATGACATTCTCTCCAGGATCACCGAACAATCAGGATCTGTTGCAAGCTGCTTCTCTTTGCCGTGCATTTCTGTGAGAGCAGCAACAAAAAACAGGCGTCTTTCTACAGCCGATGTTAAAAATAATGCTATTGACACATGGAATAGAAACATACGTTCGTTGGGGTCAATATCTTCGTCTTCTCCTATGACCTCGTCTTGGCTCTCCTGCCAGTCTCGGATCTGAACATCCACCGTCCTGAAGTAAGCCTTCACATCTGCATCCACGTATCCGAAGGGTGCCTCGGGGTTTATGTCCTCTATAGACGCAGGAACTATCCATGAAGGTTCGCCGGTTGGCTCTGGTTCTTGCTCAAGGAATGCTGGCTTCACGTCTTCGTAAAAGGGCTCTTCCTCTGCCTTTTTCTTGTTCTTCTTGCCTCTTTTGCGGTTCTCGCGAGGCATCTTGGTATATTTAACAAATGGGTACGATTCTGCAGTAAAATGAAGGTGGAAAGTGCAGCGCTGAGTGCAGACTCGATGGCAACTGGGCTGGCTCACTGAATATCCGGAGCGTGACTGCAATTAAAAATTTATCACGTGCTTTTTTAGCGTTGAGTCCTGAGTACTCAGTACTACTAGTAACTACTGACTCCTGAGTCCCTGAGTCCTGACGCGAGTCACACGACGCTTTTGGACTTGGAGAAGCGCTCAGACAACATAATAATTGACACGAACATTGCCACTAATTATGTGCTAAAAATAAGGGGATAATAAATGTGCGTTACAATAAGTAAACTATGTCCATCTGATTCACAACGCAGACCACAACCAAGTTGTAAATAATAATAGTTCAGCCCATAGTTTATGGAATCAACTCTATCGAAGCATGACGGTGTCATATATAAAGTCAAGTCCAGCTTCATGACAATTCGTCTTCCATCCCTGTATCTCATCTGACACAGGCCTCATGGAGCGCAGGTGGAATTTCCTCAGTTTTTCGGTCGCGACATGATCATTGTCGAGCTTCTTCCATCGAGAACGGATCATATCTAATAAAGTACCTGTCTCAAAAGCACTGCCATGGCTTTGCAGATAAGCTGACTTGAGGAGAGGAACCAGGACGCGATCCGACATAGTGCCGCTGTAAAGCGGAAGTGTGAGCGCCTTCAAAAACACATCCGTAATTGGATCGTTCTCGCTATCTCCAAGGGAGAAGCGAAGATCAAGTTTCATCAAGAGAGGAAGTTGCATCACACAATCGATGAGCGCCTGTTCCCCAATTGGGAGATATGACATACGAAGGGTTTCGAGTGATGCTGCCTGCCTATTGAGGAAAGACACAAAGCTTTGATGCACGCCTAACCAGTTCTGTGCACCCTCGTTCGACTGCACGAGCCAGTCAAGACGCAGTGAGTGCAGTTTATAGAACGACATCGTGTCTAGGAATGTAACCAATTGGGATTCCGGCGAATCCAAAATGCCCAATAAGCGACCACCTTGCAAACGAAGATGGAATCGTTCAAGATTTGGAAGAATGACCTTGTCGGGTCTTCTCCTCGATGAAGTAAATGTGCACTCGGCATTCATCGTACAATGGATGAGATTGGACGCCTCTGAAAGGATGTCTAGACATTCATCAAGTCCAAGAAGCTGATCAGGGTCTAGTTGAAGATTCAGTGACATCAGCTGAGGCCACGGTATACCAAATGAACGGATATCAACTGGTGACGTAGGATGCCAGAGTCCCTTCATCTGCAATGTCAAGGAACGGAGGGCGGGGAATCCGTCGGGCATGGAATCTTGAAGTGCGAGCAAGGTGGACCGAGGAACCACGAATTCCACATATTTCCATCGGCGAGCGTGAGGGATAAGCAGTGCTAGCAGCTGCGCAGA
>JASFCW010000509.1:0-10392 GCA_036936985.1 Crucibulum cyathiforme
AATAACAAAGGCAAGATAGATAATGAGTAAAGTGGTTTAACTTTAATATTTGAACTGAGGATCAGAGGATACAAGTGGAGGGTATTTATACTATGGAAGATAACTAGGGATGAATAAGAGATGGAATAGTGGTGTGATGTAAAGAGGCTGTGATGATAGTATCATAGAGACTAATAAATTGGTTGTAACAGAATGAGGGGAGTGGAATGTCAGAAGGGGTGATGTAGAAAGGCTATGCAAAACTAAAATCAATTGTAAGAAAACTATGGTGATGAAACATATATACAAATAAGGAAAATGAGGATCATGAACAAAAGATAGAATAGAAGGAGTGTTGGAAGGAAGTCAGAAGGATGGAAGGTGAGTGCAAAGTTTCAAGATGTGACAAATAGTCATAATTTACTACATTACAAGAATCAGTCAATATATTGCCCAAGCTTTCTGGTGCACTACTATTGGAAATAAGAGCTGATATAAAGATTTGAGAGTGAACAATGAGATGAATAAAAATCTTATATAAGACAACTGTGAGATTGTCAAATCTTAAAAATAGTCAGAAGGTAGTGGAGGATTACTAGAAGAGGATGAAGGATAAATCATACAGACATTGACTTCAGCTTATGTGCTGTGCCCTTTGCAATCTATTCAGTGTCCTAGTATTTGTGAGGAGTCTAAGTGAGAAGTCGGAAGCAAGTTGGAGGGGGGTTAGAGTTGTTACCAGACATAAGTCTTAATAACAAGGGTGAGATAGATAAGGAGTAGAGTGGTTTAACTTTTAATATTTGAACTGAGGATTGAAGGGTACAAGTGGAGGGTATTTATACTATGGAAGATAACTAGGGATGAATAGGAGATGGAATAGTGGTGTGATGTAAAGAGGCTGTGATGATAGTATTGTAGAGACTAATAAAGTGGTTGTAACAGAATGAGGGGAGTGCAATGTTGGAAGGGGTGATGTAGAAAAGCTATGCAAACTAAAATCAATCATAAAAGAACTATGGTGATGAAATGTATATACAAATAAGGAAAACAATGATCATGAACAGAAGGAGTGGCAGAAGGAAGTTGGAAGGATGGAAGGTGAGCATGAAGTTTCAGGATGTGACAGAGATTGCCAGCATCTTAAATGAGATGGAGTGATGTCTTAACTAAGACATGTACCTTTCTTTTTTGAGGTGCAATGTCTTTTCCATCTTTTCCATCTTTTTCATCTTATTTAAGACAAAAAAGAAAAAGATAAACATGCCATTTTCCTGATGTAAGTATGTTCAAGTGGGAGAACATCAGTTTGTAGAAGATAAAGTCATAGAATGATGGATTTCTGCCATACTACTTGGATGATATACCTTCTTCACTCTATTGACATATATGGAAATTTTTACAACTTCTGGGCAGGATGTCTGCAGGCAATTGTCTCACAGCCTATGAATAGGCATTTCTGTCTGATATGCAGAAACATGAAGCCAAGGCAGATAGATGGCACTTTGGAATGAAAATGACCAATGAACATGTATAGTCCATCTTTATAATTTGGACACTTCATATTTAGAATTGTCACATTCTGAAACTTCATGCTCACCTTCTATCCTTCTGGTTTCCTTCCAACACTCCTTCTGTTTATGATCCTCATTTTCCTTATTTGTATATATGTTTCATCTCCATAGTTCTCTTATGATTGATCTTAGTTTTGCATAGCCTTTCTACATCATCCCTTCCAACATTCCACTCTCCTTATTCCATTACAACCAACTGATTAGTCTCTACAATACTATCACCACAGCCTCTTTGCATCACACCACTAATCTGTCTCTCATTCACCCCTAGCTATCTTCTATAGTATAAATACCCTCCACTTGTATCCTCCACTCCTCAGTTCGAATATTAAAGTTAAACCACTCTACTCATTATCTATCTTGCCTTTATTAGTAAGACTTACATCTGGTAACAACTCTGACCTCCCTCCAACTTGCCTCCAACTTCTCATTCCAACTCCTTGCAAATACTAGGATACTGAATAGATTGTGAAGGGCACAGCACATAAGCTGAAGCCAATGTCCATATAATTTATCCTCTGTCCTCCTTTGGTAACCCTCCACTACCCTCCAACTATTTTCAAGATTTGACAGTATATTTAAACTCATACTTTGAATCTATTCCTCATGGCTACTACTGCAGTCTTCACTGGTACACTATGCAATACCAAGAACTCAAAGAAGGGTAGAACCCCTGCTCCTGCTGCAGCACCCACCCCAGCAACTTGATGCACTTTGTCTACTTCTATATCTCAAGCCAACTTGTCCTGCCCTAGTACTCTCATGCCTATGCCATCAGACCTCCCTCCAACCATCTTGCTTAGTCCTTCCATCTCTCACATCTCAGCACTGCCCCCAGATGGTGATGGTGATGGAGATGATGATGATGACAATGACAATGATGATAACAACAATGGTTATTACCCATCAGCCAATGATCCCCCAGATCACAATGATGATGGTGACAATGGCAATGGTGATGATGGCAATGATGGTGGCAATGATCCTTCTGACAATAGCTCTACTTCTGACATTGATAACTCTTCCAAACTTGCTTGTGTACTTAGTGTTTTTGCATAAGCAATGAAGAAACACTTCTTGAGCAATGGAAAAGCTAAAGTCCAGGAGCCTGATACATTTGATGGCACAGAACCCAAAAAGCTTCACCAATTCATTCTTCAGAATTGACTCTATCTTCAGAACAAGGCCCATGCCTATCACCAAGACAAGTCCAAGGTCAACTTCACACTCTCCTACTTGAAAGGTCCTGCACTGGAATAGTTCCAGCCAGACCTGGAGAATGATGAGGACAAGCCTTGGATAGATGACTATGGTGCATTCCTAGGCATTCTCTGTAGTAATTTTGGCCCTCTTGACCCTGTCACCAATGCCAAGACTGAGATGGAAAATCCCTGGATGGCTGATAACCAACAATTTATCAAATATAAGATTGCTTTCAACAAACTCAAGGGTCTTGTTGACTACAACAACCACACTCTTTGCTGCACCTTCTACTATGGTCTTCTGGCTTGCATCAAAGATGAGATCTCTTATGCCAGTAAACCTGTCAAGTTCACTGACATGCATCTTGCTGCACAGAACATTAACCAATGTTACTAGGAACAACATGCTGAGATCATGCCCAAGTTGAGAGGTTGTTCTGACAAAGACACCTCCTCTGATAAGTCTAAATCCACCCCAAAGTCAGATCAGAAGAAAACTGATCAAAACACTGCCCAGAGTGGAAGCTTGAAAGCTTCCATTAGCTCTTCCAACTCTTCCAACATGTCATCTGACTCTTCTAGCAATAACAACCAGAAGAAGCCCAACACCATTGCCAACAAGCTAGGCAAAGATGGGAAGCTCACACCCCAAGAGCACCAGCAATGCTTTGACAACAATCTCTGCATGTTTTGTAGAGGTTCTGGACACATAGCAAAGGACTGCCTGAAGTCTACCTCCTCCACCACCAAGGCCAAGGCTCATACTACCAAGGCTGAGAGCTCTACTTTCAAATCTAAGGACTTGGAAAAATAGAGAGCAATCCTCAGTACTCTGCAAGGCTGAGGATTGCATTGAGCTCAACTATACATATACAGAGGTAAAACTCAATGTGTCCACTCTTTTCAATCTGAACTCTTTATACATTATTTTGAAATCTCCATTCCTTTCTGACTCTCTTCTTTCTATCAGGGCTTTGCTGGACTGTGGCTCCTCTCATTGCTTTGCAGATACTAAATTTGTACATCAACATGGCTTATCAACAAATTCTATTCCTCCTGTGGAGATTAAACTTTTTGACAGTACCACTAAAGTCTATGCAACCAAATCAATTGATCTTCTGATCCAATTTTCAACTGGAAAATCTATGACCATTACATTCTTTGTAACAAACCTGGACTCCTCTTGCCCTGTGATCCTTGGATACAACTGGCTCACCTGCTACAATCTGTTGATTGACTGAGTATTGGGCAGTATTACTTTCCAGCCACATCTGTTTGACAATCCAGCTTTGACTATGATGTCTTCTGCCTCAGGTGCTATAGCCTTGGCACAACCCTCTTTGTCTGATCCTCCATCCTTGCCTCCAGTCCCTCCGATGCCTAGCATATCTATCATTAATGCTGCTGCATTTATGAGAGCTAGCAAACTTCCTGATGCACAGATCTTTTGCATTCACATATCAGCACCTGGTACCACCACCTTTGCTGCTTCCATTGATCTGACTCCTGATCTCTCCTCCATTCCCTTGGAATATCACAAGTTTGCTGATGTTTTCTCTAAAGCCAAAGCTGACAGTCTAGCCCCTCATCACCCTTATGATCTGAAGATCAATATGGAAGATGGTACATCCCCTCCAATTGGTCCAATTTATTCTCTCTTGCAGTCTGAACTTGTTGCTCTATGCAAGTTCATCAATGAGCATCTCTCCATTGGATTCATTTGCCCCTCTTGCTCTCCTCATGGTGCCCCTGTCCTCTTTGTTTGCAAGAAGGATGGCTCTCTTCAACTTTGTGTTGATTATCAAGGTTTTAATAAAATCTCAAAAAAAGATTGCTATCTGCTTCCACTCATTTCCGACCTTTTGGACACCCCTTGTAAGGCTCAAGTATATACCAAGATTGACCTTCAACATGTGTATCATCTTGTCTGCATAGTGGAAGGTAATGAATGGAAGACCACTTTCCACACTCACTATGATTTGTTTGAGTGGCTTGTTATGCCATTTGGCCTCACCAATGCTCCTGCAGCCTTCCAACACTTCATGAATGACATTTTCAGTGATCTATTGGATTTCAGTGTCATTGTCTATCTCAATGACATTCTAATGTACTTGGACAATATGGAACTTCATCACAAACATGTCAGAGAAGTACTGAAACACCGCCAACAACATGGCCTCTACACCCACACAGACAAATGCAAGTTCCACACTGACTCTGTGGAATACCTCAGCTATATCCTCTCCCCCAATGATTTGACAATGTTGAAAGACAAAGTTAACATCATTTAAGATTGGCCAGAACCATGCAAGGTAAAGGACATTCAGTCCTTCCTGGGCTTTGCCAATTTCTACTGATGTTTCATTTATAATTACTCCAACATTGTTGTCCACTCACCTGCCTCACTTGCAAGGGCACACCTTGGAAGTTTAATGATGCTTGTAGGGATGTGTTCAACACTCTCAAGAAAGCATTTACTATGGCACCTATCCTTACCCATTAGATTCCTGATGCCCAACTTATTGTTGAGACCAATGCTTCTGACTATGCTCTTGCCACTATCCTGTCCATTATAACCTCTGATGGAGAAATTCATCTGATCACTTTCCACTCCCACACCTTTACTGCCCCAGAATTAAACTATGACACACACAACAAGGAACTCTTGGCTATCTTCAAGGCTTTCAAAGTCTGGCAACACTACCTTGAAGGTTCTGGTTCAGCTATCAACATAGTAACTGACCACAAGAACCTGGAGTATTTTGCTACTACCAAGATCCTTACCCACTGCCAAGCATGGTGGTTGGAATACCTATCTCAGTTCAATTTTATCATCTGCTTCCATCCAGGCAGATTGGGTACCAAGCCTGATGCTTTAACTAGACGATGGGACATCTATCCTAAAGGGGGAAACAATGACTATGCCAGTGTCAATCCACACAACTTTCAACCTGTCTTTTCACAGGAACAACTGGCATCATCCCTTAGAGCATCAACTCTTATTACTCCTGTCTTACATGGTGTGATCATTATGGACATTGATCAGATTCACAAGGATATACTAGCAGCACTTCCTTCCAATCCAATTGCGACCACTTGTTCTGCTGATATAGGTTCCCATCCACAATGGTCTCATTCCAACAGTGGACTATTACTCCTCAACAAATGCATTTATATCCTAAACATGAATGACCTCCACCTTTGCATTTTACCAGTACTTTGCACTCCCCCAGGTGATCTGATTGGATTCCACTTGGACTGCTCAGACTCTGTTTGGACTGAGCTTGGACTGGAGATTCAATTCATTTTCACTAAATTCAATACATTTTTTTTAATAAAATCTGAGTTCAGTCTGAGCTAAGTCTGAGCTGAGTTTGAGCAAAATCCAAGCTGAGTTCAAGCTAAGCTTATGAAGTCTCACTAAGTCCAAGCTGAGTCTGAGCTGAGTCTGAGCTGAGTCTAAGTGAACTGAGCTAGGACTGGATGAAATTTACTTTTTCTGTGAATTGTATATATTGTTATTTCAACTTATTTAACTTATTTATATAAAATTTCATCATATTACTAAATATATTTATTATATACAGCTACATATATTATTTTACTTCAGTAACATATATACTTTACATGTGAACTATTGAATGTGGGGGGTAGCATCAACACAGTGGAGGTACTGTGGATGAAGGAGGCACCATGGATGGTAGAGGTACCATGGATAGAAGCAATATGGTGGATGGCACAGGTACAGTGGATGGAGGAGGCACCATTGATGGTGCAGGTGACATGATGGATGCACCATCAATGGTGCAGGTGGTAAGGTGGTATGGTGGATAGGAGGCATGGTTGATGGTGCAGGTGATATGGTGGACAGAGGAGGCATGGTCAATGTGCAGGTGTACCATGGATGGAGGAAGCACAGTTGATGGTGCAGGTGGTATGGTGGATGGAGGAGGCACCATCAATGGTATGGGTGGTACCATGGATGGAGGATGCACAGTCAATGGTGTATTGTGGATGCAAGATGCACAGTCAATGGTGCAGCTGGTATGGTGGATGGAGGATGCACCATTGATGATGCAGGTGGTGCAGTAGATGGAGGATGCACCATTGATGGTGCAGGTGGTGTGGTGGATGGAGGAGGCACTGTCAATGATGCAGGTGGTGCAGTGGACAGAGGAGGCACCATCAATGGTGCAGTTGGTACCATGGACAGAGAAGGCACTGTTGATGGTGTGGGTAGTACCATGGATGGAGGAGGCACCATCAATGGTGTGGGTGGTACCATGGATGGAGGAGGCACCATTGATGGTGCAGGTGGTACAGTGGACAGAGGATGCACCATTGATGGTGTGGGTGGTACAGTGAATGGAGGATGCACCATTGATGGTGGGGGCAGTTGGTGCTGGATAAGATGTGGGTGAGTGCAATAGAGTGGATGGGAGGGCTGACATACCTAATGGGTCCCCCCTACATGGGTCTCCTGGCACCCCTCAGCTCTTCATTGTATGCCGTGCTTGATGATGGTGGTGGTGGTAGCAGACAGGGGAGGTGGAGGAGGAAGGGTGAGAACTGATGGTGATGGAGGTGATGGTTGAAAGGACAAGCACTGTGCTTGCCACTGGCAGCATCAACAATGTTGCATATGATACAGTTATACAGAGGTAATTCAAATGTAGAAATAAATAAAATAAATAATGCGTACTTAAAAAGCCACTGTTGCCTAGTGGTTAATTGCGCTCAATATTTAAAAAATGAGCCTGAGTTTTGGGTTTAATCCTTGCTGGTACCATTACATTTTTGTATAAATTAACTGAGCAGACTCTGAAGAGCAAAAATCCAAGGATTCCAAGCAGATTTTCTTCAGTCCAAACAGAATCTGATCAGCCTGAGCTTGGACTAAAAGCTCAAAATATATAGAATTCATTACAAAAGCTAATACTATTAGTCCAAGTTCAGTCTGATCAGAATCTGATTGGATCACCTGGAGGAGTGTAAAGACCTCCATTTTACAGATCAAACATGATCATATTCTCTCTGGACATATAGGACAGAATAAGACTATTGAACTCATCCATCACAAATATACTTGGCCTGGCCTTTGAGACTTCATCAAGCAGTATTGCAAGTCTTATACTACCTGCATGAGATCTAAACCCTAAAGACACAAGCCCTATGGTATGCTCAAACAGCTTCCCATACTGGAACATCCCTGGAACTTGATCTCTATGGATTTCATTGAGAAACTTCCTGTCTCATCTGGTTTTGATTCTATCTTGGTAGTTGTTGATTGGCTATCCAAGCAATCCATTTTCATTCCAACACATGATATAATCACTTCCACCCAACTTGCTCAACTATTTGTTATTCATGTATTCTCCAAACATAGAGTTCCCTCTCATGTTACTTCCAATCATGACTCCAAGTTTGTCTCGCACTTCTTCCACTCCCTCAGTAAAGCTCTTGACATGACTCTCCACTTCACCTCTGGCTACCACCTGGAAGGTGATGGTCAAACTGAATGTACTAATCAGACCTTAGAGCAATACCTATGGACCTACTGTACTTATCAACAAGACAACTGATCTGACCTCCTTTCACTTGCAGAGTTTGCTTATAACAATGTGCCCAGTGTGACCACCAGAGTCTCACCCTTCTTTGCCAACAAGGGATACCACCTGAACATCACCATTCACTCTGAACATGACCTTGCTTCTGCCTATGCTAAGAAATATGTCACTGATCTTGATGAGCTACATCAATTCTTGAAGGATCAGATTGCTGAAGCACAGAAGCATTATCAAATACCTGCTGATAAGTGTTGTATGCCTGCACCTGAATTCAAGATAGGTCAACAAGCCTTTTGTGAAGGCACAGTTCTTCAGAACTACCTGTCCTTCTAAGAAGCTCACTGAAAAGTATCTAGAACCTTTTGAAATTATAGGCAAAGCAGGTACTCATTCATTTACCCTTTGACTTCTGGACTACCTCCACTCCATCCACCCCATGTTCCATGTTTCCATGCTTGAACCAGCTTCCATCAACACCATTCCAAACCATGTTCAACCACCCCCTCTGCCAGTAGAAGTTGATGGTGAGGTAGAATATGAAATTGCAGAAATTCTAAACTCCAAGATTGACTGTTGTTATCACTCTTGCCCTCTACTCTACTATGTACAATGGCTAGGCTACAAAGGCACTAACAAGGAATATTCCTGGTTAGTCACTACCAAACTTCTCGTGCCCATAAAAAGTATATGACATTATGTAATACACGCACATCTGCATTCATCCTTGTCAATAAGAAAGCATCTTTTGTAGCACAAAAGCGAGAACAATATGTATCAAAAATTCTACAGTGTAAATCTAATAGTCTGTAGGTATGTATGGAAAAATTAATAGCGTGTATGCCCACCTTTAGCAGCCAAAACTGCTTCAACACGCTGAGGCATGGAATTGACATGCTTGTCAATATCTTTGATCGGCAGCTCATTCCAAGCAGTCAAAATGGCTGCTTTTAACTCTTCAACAGTATTAGGAAGATGGGAAAGAGAGCATAAGCACTTTTTCAGCTCATGCCAAATACATTCAATGGGCGAAATGTCGGAAGAAGTTGAGGGATGTGGGAAAAGTGGAATGTCATTATCATCGAACCATTTCTTTGTTGATTTTGCTTGATGACTCGGAGCCCCATCCTGCTGAAATACAACATATCCTTTTGTTTTCTTCATCTCCCTATAAAATGACTTCAAACAGCCATCTAGAACCTGTTCTTGGTAGCGAGATGCAGTCATTCCTCCTCCCTTTCCTCCAGGATAGTCTAACACGATTAATGGGCCTTTAACCCCCTTCATGATGCAGCCCCACACCATAACACGTACAGGTGACTGACTAACAGTTGCAACTGTACACTCGTCCATTAACTCCTCATGGGGAAGCCGTGTGACATAGACACAAGCATGTTTGTCATCAAGGTGGACATAACACTCATCTGACCAGATGATGCAACTCCAATGGTAGGCTTTAAAGCTCCAATGCATCTTCACCCAGTGTTTACATGCAACCTTCTGGGCTGGCTTGAGCAGGGGAACCTTCCTAGCTAGCCGCCGGTGGTACCCATGTCGCCTTAACACATTCCTAACTGTCCCTTCACTGATTGATGGTCCCAGCTGATTTGCGATCTCTTTGAATGGCGTACGGCGCTCTTTTCGGCAAGAACAAACTATTAAACGCTCCAATCGAGGTGTAACAGTCCGGGGACGGCCTGAGTGAGGACGGTTTTTGGTGGATCCAGTTTCCTGGTATTTCCTGATAATGTTACAGGCAGTACCATAATGCATCCCTGTGATAGCAGCTGCTTCTGCAATATTTTCATTAACTTTCCATGCTCTGATGAGCTTGATTTTTCGTGGAGTGTCAATCTGAGAAGCATGGCCACGCATAAGAGTCGTTATATGGCAAGATATTCAGTATTAATTGAGCTACAACACGAACATCAAGCAGCTGTTGAAAACGCGACTGTGTGTATATTACATAATATCATATACTTTTTATGGGCACAAGTATTTGGATGATCATCAAATCTAAGCATTTTATCTCACTGACCTTGCTAGAATATTCCACCTAGCTCAATCCTGACA
>JASFCW010000510.1:0-10390 GCA_036936985.1 Crucibulum cyathiforme
ACCACTGTGCATCAAATGATAATAATATATACAGATAGTATCTCATCTGTTTCAATGGGAATATTAAATCATTAGAGCAAACACAGTGGACAGAACCAGTGAAACATTGTTTGAGTTATACTGTGACAGTACATTTAAACTTTGCCATTGTTCATCAAGAATAGATTCAGTTATGGTTATCAGCACCACTGTACATCAAGTGATAATAATATATACAAATAGTATCTCATCTGTTTCAATGGGAGTGTTAAATCACTAGAACAAACACAATGGATGGTCCCATACAATTCTCACTTCTACTGAGTGTGGAATGGCAATCATTGACAAATAGTGAGAAACCTGACTTATAAGGAAATAAAAGTGAGAAACAGTGACAGATAAAGGAATGGCAATCATTGACCAACAATGAGAAACCTAGCTTATTAGGAAATAAAATGAGAACCAGTGACACATAAGGCAATAACATGAGAAACCAGCACTGCATCCCTTGCTGGTACATCATGGACAAAGATCAACAGCAACGGGAACATCAACGTTTGAACTCTAGCAGGTATTATTATAAGTAATACCTATACCATATGTTCTTTGGAAGAAGCTAATAGAAACCTGGGTCTAGAAATCATGCAGTGAACAAAGCAAATGTGTAGACTCTCTTCTGGCATCCAAAATATATCCCAAATTGACCAAAGTAACAAGTTTACAACTTCCTTCAAGCTCAGAATATCAAGGTTTCACTCTATCACCTCATGTGCTGGCCTCTCAAAAGTATTGAACTTATTTGTATTCAACCCCTCACGTCAATGCTTCTGGAAGGTGAGCTGTTACTGGCACTATATGTTTTATTAAACTCATTGATAAGGTCAAGTTCTACTAAACTTGATGGCCTCTGTGATTTGCCACCAAGTCTCACTAACTCTGATATGGAAGCCATAGAGGAACTTCAAACCATGAAGAGAAAAACAGAGACATCCCTTCTTCCTCAATTCAAAACCAAGGTTGCACATGAAAGGTTGTTATGAAATCTAATTGTTTATTTATTCGTTACCTACTGACAAGCATGCATATTCTTACAGAGTTTTAGAGTGGGTGTTCTTAAGTAATCCTACCAATCCCAGCAATGTGGACAAGCCTCTAAGCTATAATCATTGGGATGATATTTTTGAAGAAATGATGTCAAAGAAATGCTGCAGGGAGCTTTTGATAATGAGGGGAATTAAATACATATTAGCATTATTGTATTTTGGACCTTAGTGCTTTTGATTCATTAGTAGATATAATGCAGAACCTCAAAATTATATAAATATAACATGTCAAAATTCACCATGAGCTGGTAACATTCAAGACATAAATGGGGAGGTGGTTGAGAAAATAAAATTCCTCAAGTATCTCATGCTGATGTCATATGACAGGAAGAAATATTTTTTAATGCCTGCAGAAAGATTGGCCATGACTAAGGAGTCTTTACACAAGGAACACAATCTCCATCATTCCTGCTAATAATACCGGCTGATGAGGAGTATGTCAGTTTGCTTTGGCCGCTTGCTGATGAGACTGATGCAGTAATGGCTCTACAAAGAGCCTTGTGCCAACAAAGATCACATGAAGTGGCATAAGGTTTAATTAGACTATTTTACTTGGCTCTGGTTCTGGGCTCTTGGACCATGTGGAGTTACTGCCCAGTTCAAAGCTTCAAGGCCTGCTGAAAGAGCACATCAAGTGGGCCAATGTTCAAGCAGGGTGGGGCCTTGCAGGTGAGATTAGCCAGATCTTCTTGGAAACTACAAGAGAGGCATTAGCCCCTGAATTGTACAGCTCATTCAGTGCGCAAAGGTGAAGGACTAGATCAGTACAATGTGGTAGAAAAGTTGATCCGGTGTTACATCCGTAGCTAAGATAAGAATTTGATTGAAGCCATACAAAGTTGCATTGCAGAAGTTGGGGAAAAGGATTGTAAGGGAACTGAAGCTTGATTTTGGGCCTTGTCAGTACAAATGAGGCCCTTATAGTTACTTATACATGTAAATAACTAACTAGAATGAATGAATTGGTCCAACTTGCACTTCATGTTGGCTTTCTTGTACTCAGATTTTTCAAGAGCCTGTTCAGTGATCTTGAGCCTGTGATGGAGGGCTTGAGCTTCAGTCCAGCAAGCTGCAAGCATGTCAGAGTAGCAGTCGTCAATGAGGTCAAGGATCTCTACTATCTTGTCGGGGGCCTCATGACCAAAGTGAGGGGTAGTGTACAAGATGAATGGGGCCCATGCGGTTGGATGTTGTGCAACAAACATTGCCCACCCTCCAGTTTGGTAGCCTAGAGATTCAGTCTGCAATAGAAAAGGGGTATATTAGAGAAGCATTAAAAATTGATATGGATTAGAATATAATAAACCCTCTCCACTATACTGTCACACAATTGTTTGAAACGATCTCCAATTTTTGCAGGATTGTCCAAAGGCATACCAATATCTGTTGTACAAAGAATATCTAACTTATGATTTATTAGGTATAGATCAGAAATTTTGAGACATACTATAAGGGATGTTTCCATGCTGAGCTCCCTCAACCCATCCAAAGTAAGGGTCTGCGAAGGTGGGATGGCGACATTTTTGTTTAGAGGGAAGGCAATTGTTTTCACCTGAGTTGTCAATGACATTGTTTACAGTAGGCTAAACATTAGAAACATCTGAACAAAGATAAAAATGTAGGGACATACTTGATTATTTCCTGAGTCTTCTACAGATGTAGGCTTAAAATTCACAGAAGATAAATAGACGGAACCAAGTATAGAAATAAGTAAAACATGTACTATGGAGTTGTTTTGCGCCTCACTTCTGGATTGATTGTCAAGCCAAGCATGTCCTGCTTTTGTACATTTGCACCTCAACTGAAGGGCCTTCCCTCACACTTATTACAGTGTCTAGGGGTGCACAGTTTTGATGTTTTATCTCAGATGATGGCAGCAGTGGGGTCTGGCAGATGACAGGCACTACAACAGGGTGTTTGAGGGGAGTCTGAAGAAACAAGTGGAGATGGGGAGTTTGATGGATGACAGGACTGCTGCAGGGAGTTCAAGGGTAGTTGGAAGAAACCATTGGTGATGAGGAAATTGATGGAAAGAACAAAACAGCCAGTGCTACCTCTGTTAAATCATGGTATCATCTGGGGAAAAAATGATGACAAACAGCTGATAGAGCATTTTTGTTCCACTGCTCGTTACTTTTGATCACCATGGCATCTAAGAGGAAGCTTCCCCCTCCCCCTCCTTCCCCCCAACGTCAAAAATAAATATAGTAAAGCCTCCTAATGAGCAGCGTAAATTTAATGTCTGAATAGAGGATTGTGAGAAAGTATTTGTTTCTCCAGTGAAGAAGAGACACATGGAGGCATCGAAACAAATAAATCAGGATCAAATTGCCACTGGAAAACTACAGACTACACAGCCTTTAACTCCCACTCCAGAAATTGGGATATATATACCCAGGGAGGATGAAGTAAACTGTTGCTCTTCACCCATAACCACAGTACTTGACAACGGTACCAATTGGTTTGGGGGAAGTACTGATGGAAGTATGATTGATATTGAATCTATTGCACTGCAAGAACCAATCACCTATGATGCACTGGAGAAGTCTTACTTGATATACTTGAGTGCAGTGTTTTGTGAAGAAGCTGGTTTCTTCCAAATTGCTGATTGGCTCTTTGTTGTCACTGCATGGGATCACAAGAAAGCTAGAATCATGGTATTTATTACCCCCCATATTCATTAGTATAGTGAACTGATTTATGATTGTTTAACCCGGATGGTATCACCTTTAAACCTCAATTATTGGAGAAGAACACATTGTTATGTGTGGATGTCCTTATAGCAAGAAAATGAGCAGATTTGTGTTCATAAGAAGTTTATGGAAGATTTTAGAGAAGATAAATTTCCCCCAGACAGCTCATTATCTTGTAGGTGCTAAGCTGCATTTCTATTTTAACACATGTTCATAAATTGTCCAGGTGATCCCAATTTTTCCTCTCCTGTCCTTTTCTGTCAGGAAAAGGCAATGGATGGCGACAACTTCCATAATGTTTTCTCTGTATCCTCTTCAGGTGGTGGCAGGAGGAGCTTAATGAGCCATGTTATTATTTCCCATATTGGAGACAACAGCGGGTCAGGAAGCTGGACATGTAAAGGATAAATATATGAGCTGCTGTTCTCATATTGTAGCCACAAGAGATCTGCTGCAAAAATTAGTCAAGGTTGATCCAAAAGCTATGGATACAAATCTCAACATGGAGGCCATGGATCATGGAGGTAAGATTGACATGCAGTTTCTACAGGCAATGCTAATTTCTCTACAGTTCCTATGAGGAGAAGGGCCATTTTCTGTGAAGACCCTATCTCTTATAAAATGCATCCACCCCCTGCTTGGGCTCATATACCTTCTGATATCACATATGATTATCCTAAGCTAGAGCTCTCAGAGAAGGATGTCATCCATTTAGATACCACCTCTTCCTGCTGTTGTACAATGCCTTGACCCCTCTTTGATTCATCCAAACCCACTGAGCTGTGAGATTGTACATTGTACAATATATTAGGTTCCCAAAAGCTGTTTATTGAAGTTCAGCAATGCCAAAACACCATTCACATCATTTGTGATGGCAGTAGGGAAGAGATACAAAGGAAATGGGCCTGATGTGAAGTTTGTCTCAGAGGATGCCTTCCATGCCACTTGGTTCGGTTATGTGAGGCTTCAGGATATGAAGGACAATATGACATGCCCAAGGTGTGGTCCTAATCCAGAAACCACAATATGGGATGGTGTTACACTGGCATTCAACAGAAAACATCTGCTTCTGTCTCTAGAACCACCAACTGCCCTGCATGAAACAGCCCTCATTTGTGATAAAACGAAGTACATATGTAACCAGCAGTGCATCCCTCATAGAAAGCTGTGGCTTAAAGGTAAGAAGATCTTAAATGGCATTGCTTTGCACACTGGGTGGGAGAAAAAAATGCTAGAGGATGAAGGTAGCAATGATGGAAGCTCCAAGGATGGTGACAAGAATAGTGATGATGACACAGCTACTGCAAAATAGAAGGCTAAGCAGTTGAAATTGAACAAGAAGATTCGAATGGAGAAGTTGCAGCACCTTGACAAGATCCCCAAAGTTGCTTCAGAACTGAGCAAAATAGAGCCTTCTTTGGGGAAGTTATTTGAGGAACACTTCTGCATTGAAAATTTTATCTGCAGTCATCCAGTGGTGCAGGTCTATTATAAATTATTTCAACAAGTAAGTCCTATGCTTTCCACCTCCAACTCTTGTTTAATTTTTATGCAGATGCTATCGGAGTACTCTGTTCTGGCCATGATCCCAGGACATGCTTTTCATGCTTTAAGAGTGTTTAACTCCAACCCAAGCATAAAGAATGCTTTGGTGCTCATGGATATTCCATCCATTCACAAGGTGTTAACATATGAAAACAATGTCCTTGGCACAGTGTCATTGAACATGTTGCACATATGTCAGTGGCTGGAGTGTCGTTGGAGCAGGGGGATCTGCCCAGAGCTGGTCGCATGGCTCAGGATGGTAGCAGTATGGATTGGCATAGTCTACGACATGACATGAACGTGCTATGTACACTATGTGGTCACATGGCAGCCTGCCTAGATCTACTGGTACATGTACCCCCCCACAACATAGCAACATCCTTGTTGCACTCAAATCTCCTCGCCCTGCCTCCAAATCTCCTGCACCCTGTGACCCTGAGTGGACTCTTCCTCCTAGTCCATGTGCCCACCTACGAGAAAGCAATGTCCATGTTGCTACAGCCTACTTCCTAATCCACCCAAGAGCCTGCAAAGCCAAGCTGAGATGCAAAAGACATGGGTTGGAGTCCCAGTCCAAAATCCCGGGAGTTCTTGCTACAGGCAGTGGTGTTTTCAGAGGTGGAAGAGCTGGTGGATGGGGATATGTACATTGGAATGGGTGGGGAATGGATGGGGCTTGTGGAAGTGGTCATTGAATCTGGGTTTGAGCCTGCCATTGTAAATAGCCACAATGTTGATTATGTTTCTGTAGAGTACTGAATAGCTGCCTTGAACCTGAGTGAAGCACCGAGATGTCACAATTTGTGCAAAGTGGGGTTGGGAGTGGAGATGTAAGCAGTGAGGGCATTGGCATGTCTTCATCGGCCCAGTGGAATGTCGACAAAACCACTGGTCATGGTTGAATACTGTCAGCTGAAGCACCACCTGTCTTCAGCATATGGTGTGTGGTTGTTGGTGTGTCAAAATGCCTGATTGTGTCGAAGCATCACAGAAGGTGGCTGCACAAATAGGTACACAGCATCCTTTCCCATGCCCTTCAATCAGGTGATCCTGATCCTGTAGCCTGTGGCCATCCAAGATGCCCTTGCAATACTTGGCCTCCAGCAGATCACCCGAAGCCTGAGCTGCTTCTACTCTCCCAGTTGCGATACCATCTGCAAAGCCCACTGAGTAACCCTCCTTCCTTCCATCCTCAATCCCTTTCTCCCTCATTGCTTTCAAAACTACCTGTATGTCCTGCTTTGCCTTCAGAACTCCTTCCTCATATCCCTGCCATTTCACAGCCTCGTATAAAGTGGCTTCCATTGTTTGGAGCTTGCTAATTTGGCTATTTATGCTGTAGCCAGCACGCTTGCATTCGCCCTCAATAGCAGCTGTTGATTCAGTGTCAAAATCTGGAAACTGCTGAGTTGGCAGGGGTAGCAGTTTCACATTTTGCTTCTTCTTTGTCATCTTGGAGGCAGATAGCAGGTGTCAGGGTATTCAGTTGACAGATGTGGACAGGGTAGTAGTTCCAGGTGTTATCAACAGTTTAAATAGTGAGCAGGAAGCACTGAGCAGTGATGTGTTGTCAGAAAGTGCAGAGACTCGAAAAAAGCCAGAAAAAAGCAGTGGCAAGCTGAGCTATCTGGTCTGTAGTGCCACAGGTAAGAATCATGCTGTTGTCACCAGATGGAGCAGGGGGATCTGCCCGGAGCTGGTTGCATGGCTCAGGATGGTAGCAGTATGGATTGGCATAGTCTACAACACAACATGAACGTGCTATATATGCTATGCAGATGTGGCAGCTCACCTAGATCTACTGGTACATTGTGCACAGGAGACTCTATCTTCTTTGACAGTCCATGTAGCTCCAGGCATTGACACTACTGTACTGCAGGATAAGAACTGGTATGAGGTATGTATTCTATCTGACATTATCAGTACCAGAACATAAATATTCTCTTACTAGACTGGTGCTTGCTACAGTATGCTGCAGATTTGACTGCACCCTAAGTATCCTTTACTTGCTCATGATCAAGTCGTCAATAAACCAAGGAAAAAGCGCACAGTATGCTCTAAGTACTACAACAAATATGGTATACAGAGACAGACTGGTGGAATCATGAGAGTCTGGTGCTCACACAGCATCTCTTATGTATTTCACTGCATCCCATGAGGAGAAGAGAGAAATGATGTCTTCTCAGTGATCATGACTAGGTTTGAACAGGCACCCAAGCATATTATTTATGATTTTGCATGTGCTCTTGGGCTGTACTGCATGACCCAGGAGCCTGAATTGTTCGCAGATACACAATTCCTGATCAACTATTTTCACAAAGAAGATCATACTGCATGCTCAGAGGCTACAATGCTATCAGAATATGTCGCTGTGGACCCACGGCTATCGTCAATTAACTCTAGTGCAGCAGAGTGTGGAAATAGTGGATTGGCTAGAATCTGAAAATCAGTAAGCTATATGTCGCAAGAGAGGGCAGTCATATACACCAAAGTCTTTTTATCGATCTGGAATTGACTGAAGATTTGCAAGCTGTTTGCTAATTAGTTACTGGTGCTGTGTGTACTCTGTTTATTATATTTTCAAATTGTTATTATATTCAACGCTATATTCAAGTCATTCAAACATAAAAAGACATCATACCAGCTGCCATCAATCACAGGTCCAAATTTGTATTGCAATTACAGCATTTACCATAATCGGGATACTAGCTACCCTCAGAGGGACATATACCACCCTAATTGGGACAGTGGCTATGCACCATTTCTACACCTCTGCAAATCCAAGAAGGCAGATTTGCAGAATGCACTTAATTTAAATTCATTTAGAGTCAGAGGAAGCCATAGAATAGTGTTAAACTTTACAATGATTGCCATCATGAGCTTATTCACATCAAATTGAATATCTCAACTTTCTTTCTTTGTCATTCCTTCACATCCACCATCCTGTTATCCTGCCTCAACTCTCTCTCCCTATATTACTTCAAGATGTCTTTGCTAACCATAGTTATCCCAAGACATATTGTTTACATTGCCAAAAATTCAGGCCTACAATGAAAGGACTACAACAATGCTTACAATGTGGTTACGAGTGCCTTGATTGCACAGGAGGCAACAGTGATGTTGGATGTTAGGTATTGGTGGGACATCCGAGTCCTAATATTGTGAGTACCTGTCTTCATCTCATTGAGTTTTATTCTGATGCAAATACACAGGAGAGGGTTGCATTCATTGCATACCAAGCAGCAGCCTCACTACACAGTGCAGATAAGCAAGTATATCAGTGGCCTGCATGCAATACCAGGTGAAGACAACAGCAGCTACATCTGGCATACACTCCATATGAACACCAATGTCTGGAAGCACCAACAATTCTTGGCAAATCACTACAACTGAGTGTGATGATTAATAATTGTATAAAGGCCCAGCAGTAAGTTGCTATTCTTACTGCTTAAAAGCATAGCTGACATGAGGGATAGCTCAATGTTGTATATAATACCTTGGTATGTGGCTTTTCTGAGTTGTAGTGCACCTTTTCTTACTATTTCAAAGACTAGCACATCATTGTAGAATTATTGTAAATATACCTATATAATATATCTCTACACCATATTTCACTATATACCTGACCCACTGTACTTGAGAATATCATTTTGAACAAGTCATTTAAATGCATCAGAGAAGTTCAAAATTATTAATAGGCATTATTTACACCCATCCCAATGATTTATACATTTAATATTTAGATTTATGAACTGGGGCATGCATTCTGTTGTTCAAAACAACAGAATGTCAGAGAAGCGGCCCAGCTGTTTCAACCAATCATAAGCTGTCTCGGCAATTGCCAGATGATTAAATTTGGGAGACAAATGCCTGCAGTTAACTCTCTCATCCTTCTGTCACCACCACCGCCACCACATTGTGTGCCCCTCTTCTCCAATAGAGATGTGGGCCAGTGTGCCCTTCCATCACAAACTCTGCCTGTCCAGCAAGACAATTCATAGTGACACAAAGAAGAGAGCAGAGACTGAGGAGGAGAGGAGGAGAGAGTGAGAAGGATGGCAAGGAGGAGGGGGGGCAAGGAGGAGGAGACTGAGGAGAAGGAGAGTGAGGGGAATGATGGGGGGAGGAGGATGAGGAGAAGGAGGGTGGGGAGGAGAGGAAGATGATGAATGAGGGGAGGCCAATGAGGATGAGAATGGGAATGAGAAAGACAACCATGCACCCATCATGATGGTGGGCACATCCTGACTGCCTGCCCATCTTCCTTTGAGGTTGGCCACACCCTGTCCACCTGCCCACCCTCTCCTCCTCCTTCAACATTGAGCACAGGTACACCATTCCAATCCACCTAACTCTCCTTCAATGTTAGGCATGGGCATGCCATGCCTATCCACCCACTTCCTTCAATGTCAACATATGCTTCCCACTCACCCCACTTCCTTTGACATCAGCTCACGCCAGGTAATCCACCCCACCTCCTTCGACATCGATGCATGCTGCCCACTAATCCCACCTCCATGTCATCAACACATGCTGCACATTCACCACCCCTCTCCTTTGACATCAACACATGCTGCATACCCACCCCACCTCTCCTTTGACATTGATGCATGCTGCTCATCTGTCCCACCTCTCCTTCGACATTGATGCTTACTGCTCATCTGTCCCTCCTCCTTTGACATCAGCATATGCCAGCTCATCACCCCACCTCCTTGACGTCAACATATGCTGCCCACCCACCCCACCTCTGCTACCCTCACCCTCCCACTACCCTCACCCTCTCATTACCTTTGCCCTCCTACTACTCCTTTACCTTTAATATTAGTTTATTCCAATTACCTTGTATGATAGTTAATGAATTAATACATTTGTTTTATCTAGTATACAAAGAAATTACTAAGGATGAGTGAAAGATTGAAGAATAGTAAGTAAAATGTAAATGTATCTTTAATTTTAAATGTAATATGATGATACTATTGTAACCAGAAGAAGAATTAGTTTTACTGACTAAGATATCTTTTAAATAATTAATACTATTTTATGCTCATTTTAAACTGAGACATGTGGGCT
>JASFCW010000511.1:0-10388 GCA_036936985.1 Crucibulum cyathiforme
TAACTATGAGTGTCTACAGTCTGTCAGATTGGTAATCTGCTGACTGAGATCTGAGTAAGTGCTCCATGCACTTAGCCTGCTGGGTCAGCATCTGGAGTTGCCTTATGCCAGTGGCTTTCCAACATTCCCCCTCAACTCCAAAGTCATGCTGATCTGTGTGATCAGATCTTGAAATTTAGGCATCAGTAGTGCCTTAGTGAACACATCAGCTAAGTTGTCTTTGGATACACAGTAATCAACTACTATCTTGTTAGAGATAATCTTCTCATGCACAAAGTGATGTTGAATGTTGATGTGCTTGTTCCTCGTGTGAAACCCTGAGTTCTTGGCAAATTTAATTGCCAATTGGTTATTGACATTGAGTAATGTTGGGTCAGTCTGTGGGAATCCTAATTTGGTAAGTAGTGTGCACAACCATATTGCTTCATGCACCACTAAGCTTGCTGCCATATATTCTGCTTCCATGCTCAATAGGGCAACCATCAGTTGCTTCTTTGAGCACCACACAATTGGTCCACCACCTAAGCCAAAAATGTATCCAGTAAGTGATCTGCAATCATTTATGTCTCCAGCCCAGTTGGCATTGGAATATGCCATGAGTTCCATATTTGGTTCTGTTCCATACAGAATGCTGAGATTCTGTGTCCTGTTTAGGTAACAAAATACATGCTTCACTGCCATCCAGTGCATCAGTCCAGGGTTCAAGATGAATTGGGTAAGTTGTTGGACAATGTACACAATGTCCAGCCTCATGCTGATTGTGGCATACATTAGTGATCCAACTGCCTGTGCATACTCTGGGATGTCATAGTGTTTGTCATCAGGAATCTTTGTGAGTTTAATGTTGGGATCAGCTGGCATCTTCACTGGATGTGATTGGTCCATGTTGAATCTCTCTAAGATCTTTGCAATATACTGACTTTGTGTGATCTTTGTTGTCCCATGCTCTTTGTCCTGTGTGACCTTGAATCCCATGATCTGTTTCCTCTCCCCCAGATCAGTGATTGTGAACTTCCCACAAAGTTCCTCCTTGATTTGGCCCATTACATCATCATTTGATGCAAAGATGGCCATATTGTCCATGTGCACCACCACAATTGCTAACTTGTTCCCACATTGCCTGATGTAGACACATTGATCTGTGATCAAGCACTTATACCTGAGATCAATAAATGCAGTGTTGAGTTTCTTGTTCCATACTCATCCAGACTGCTTAAGTCCATAGAGTGTCTGTAATAGTAGTAGCACTTGTCCTGTGCCATCTTTGTAGCCTGGGATTTGCTGCATGTAGATTTCCTCACTGAGTACATCATTTAGGTAAGCACCTACAATGTTGACCATGTGTGCTGTGAGATTAAGTTGGCATGTGAGCACTATCAATAGCCTAAGTGTGTTAAGTCTCATGACTGGTGTGAAAGTCTCATCAAAATCTACTCTGGGGATCTGGGAAAATCCCTTGGTGACTAATCAAGCCTTGTAATGGACAATATTTCTGTTTGTGTTGTGTTTGATCTGGTAAACCCATTTGCAGGCAATGGGTTTCCTATCTGGTGGCAGCTCTGTTTTGGTGTATGTTCCCAATGTCTTGAGCTGACTAATTTCTTTGTCAATGGCCTGTTTCCACTTGGGCCAATCATGGTGTTCCTTTGCCTCCTCAAACAATTTAGTTTCATTGTTCAAACCTTCTCCTAATAATGCCCAATCTTTGGCTACATGCACCACATCCTTTTGGATTCTCTGGCCTGTCACTTTAGGATTATGCATACAGAGATAGTTCAGTCATGCCTGCACCACTGCATGGACCAGGTGCTTCTCTGCTAGGACTAGGATCATTGATGGTATAGCCACTTTTGGCTATGGTGCCACTGTTTTGGTTACTTTTGTGTTTTGCTTGAACTAGTCTTGATTTGGTTACCCAAAGTTTGGTTGCCATCACCTGTCTCCCCCTCAAACAGTGGAGGGTAATCAACTGTTACATCTTTGCACTATCTGCTGGTTTGTCACATGAGAAAATCATGTTATGCAAGATTTGGATCTTGCATGCTGCAGGGTTGTAGTACTGATAGCCTTTGGTTGCAGATGAAATTCCCATAAAAATAAACTTCCAGGACTTTGGTTCCAATTTAGTGTTCTTGCTGTCCTGTTGCAGCACCCAACAATCCCATCCAAATTCCTGTAAATGGGATATGTCCAGCTTAGCACCCCAGAATACCTCATCAGGGGTCTTGCCATTTAGAGCCCTGGTTGGACATCAATTCTTTAGGTAAGTGGTGTAAGCAAGTGCTTCTTCCATAAGAAGTAAAGAATCTTGTGGGAAACCAGCATAGCACATGCATGCTCCACAAGGGTCCTGTTGATGCACTCTACTATTCCATTTTGGGAAGGTGAATGCATGGCCATGACCTTGAGCTCCATCCCTGAGTCAAGTAAATAGGTTTTGAATCCCTTGTTTAGGTATTCCATACCACCATTGCATCAAAGCTTCTTGAGCTTCTTTCCCTTTTGGGTCTCCACATAGCTCTTGTATTGCTTGAAATGGGTAAATGTGTCATTTTTCTTCATGAAGTAAATGTGTGATCAGCATGATTTCCCATCAGTGAACATGACAAAGTAACATTCTCCCCCTATTGCCATTGTCTGGGCCAGTCCCCATACATGTTGAGTGCTGTGCCAGAGATAGGCTGACTTAGAGGTGGAGATGTCAGATAGCAAGGGCAGGGTACAGAGATGGATTGCCTTGAGGCAGACTAGGGACTTTGGCTTCAGCTTATGTGCTGTGCCCCTTTCCACTAGTGGTCCCTGGATTTCTGAAGGACAAGAGTGAGGTGAAGACAGAACTCAAGGTGGAGTTCTGAATGATGGAGTGAACTCCCTGCAGGAGTTCTACAGAAGAGTGCGGAGTTGGTTGGGACTCAAGGTGAGTTAAGTTGGCAGACTAAGTTGATATTTGAACTAAGGTTACATAGTGAAGTAAGTAAGTTTAAATACTAGAAGTCTGGAGACAAGTAACATGGAGTACTAGGTATAGAATACAAAATGTGTATGAGACTTGAAATGAACTGTGCAATGGTAGCTAAAGGAAATAGATATAAATCAAAAGGTAAAAGGAAATAGATAAGAGAAAATCAAGATCTAAATAGAATTCTGCAAGGAACATGTGGTGAAGGGAGTTGGGAAGTGTGGAGTTGTATGTGAAAGTGCAGAGTTGGTAATAACATGCAGAGTTGTGGGATATTGGACATGGACATAACAATACATTGGTGACTGTAAGGTTGCTGATCTCAGCTATTTTCATCATGCTTTCCTGTGGGAATGGCTCCACATGCTGTTTGGCCTGGATGCAGGCCTTGCACTGCTGATCAGGTTCGACTGATTCATCAACTTCCATTCTGATCATGAGATCTTTCTTCTTGAGCATCTTCACAGAAGCCATGTTCATGTGACCCAAGATCCTGTGCCATTCATCCCACATGCACATGCCTTTGACACTGGCAAACACATGATCCTGTTTGGTAATGGTGTGTTTGCCTGCAGCTTTGATCTGCATGTCATACAACCATCCAACCTTCTTTCCTTCAGTGATAAGCATGCCACTCAGCAATTTAAATTTGATGTCATCCCCTTTGAATAAGATTGAATAGTTGGCATCAGTTACCCATGAGATCAAGATAAGATTGTACAGCACATTCTTGACATGCAGTACATCATGTAATGTGATCAGGTAACTTTCCTTGCCACATCAGGAGATGAGTTTGACACTGCCATGTCCCTGTGCTGGCACCCTGCTGATCCACATAGTCCAAAAATAGACTTTTATCACTGGCAATATGCAACATTGCTGCACAGTCAGCCAGCCACATGTCATTACTGGCTGCTGGTAGTGCAATGTCTTCATCATCTGAATCCTCAGATTCCTCTGATATTATTGTGAAGGCAAAGTCCTTCTCATCTTTGGCAATGTGGGCATGATCAGATCCCTTCTGATTAGATTTGCCCTTATCAGATTTTGCCTTCAATTGGCAATTGGCCTGATAATGTCCCTTCTTTCTGCAATGAAACAGGTGACATTCCCTTTAGCCTTCTTCTTCCCATGGTCATGGAATGCTAAGGCTGTGTCATCTCCAGCCTTAGCTGATTTATGCCAGTCCTGATCAAGGATCTGGGTGATCAGCCATGATGATTGGCCTAAAGTGGTAGTGTCAATGCCAGAAATGAAATTATTCCACATTTCCATATCTGGTAGCAACATAGGAAGCATCTCCAAGAATTCACTATCCTTGAGCTTCTTACCCAAAGCAGTAAGTTCTTCCTGATACCCCTGCATCACACAGATGTGTTCCTCAATGCTCATGCCTTCTTCACACTGAGTGCAGAACAATTTCCAGTGAACCATAATAATACCCAGTGTGCCCTGTGGTTCCAGCAATTCCTTTAGGGTCAATCTGGTATACATTTGAAGAAGTTGTGGTCTCCATGACATGATTCACAGTTGAATAAGGTTGTGATTGTGATGATCAAAGATGATGAGGGTGAGTAAAAATATTGAGGATTATAGTCTAAGGCTGGGGCCCATAACCTATTGGAAGAGTAGTTTGTATATCAAAATATATGAATTGGTTAACTACTACTGGCCTCTTACAGAGGCTTTAAATACTAAGTAGATATTATACTAGAATATACTACAATTACCTATGAGTGTCTACAGTCTGTCAGATTGGTAATCTGCTGACTGAGATCTGAGTAAGCACTCCATGCACTTAGCCCACTGGGTCAGCATCTGGAGTTACCTTATGCTGGCAGCTTTCCAACATCCCTGAGAGTTGTGATTGTGGGTGCAATCTTCTGTTGGAATACAATCTTTTCTGTAAGAACAATATATGAATGATCAGCTGATGAGGCTAAACATGAGCACATAGAAGTGCATATCTCTTCACAATGGCTATGTTATGTCCTCTTAGAAGCTTGTGTCAAATCAGCTGTGCACGTAGAAGCTTGGAAGGCAATGTCCAATTGTCAGTACAGGTTTCCTGGCTGTTGTAGCAGTGTGTTTGGCAAGGGCTTGGGTGAGGTAGCAGGAGGGCTAGGGTAATGTAGTGGGATGTTTGGCAGGAGCTTGGGTGAAGAGAGACTAGAATACTTAGACACATTGGGACAGTGACAATACAATACATCACAACTATGCCAAGACCAGCAACTGGCTTCAGGATTCAACTCTGACTACTCCACTGTGGGTTCTGCAGATGATGAATATGAGGTGTATATGCTTGTGGTAATCAATCACAGACACCAAGTCAGCTGTAGTGAGAGCTCCCAAGAATCTTCTGCATGTTTTAACAAGGGATGGCATAAGTAGCATTGGGTCAGCAGTGCCAAATGAGGTCAAGAACTTTCTCTCACCCAACCCATGCAGGTTCATTGTACCAACAAATCTCATAGCCACATTCACTGATGTATGGGTTGGTGAGCTGCCTTGAATTAATCTAAAGTAATGCAGTGTGAGTATCAGAAGATGATAGCTGGAGAAGGGAACAAATAACTTATGGGACATCCTGAAAGGCAACAGAGACAGGCATCCCACCCAATATTCCATAAGAGCCACAAAGTTCAGCATGGAGCTGAAAGCTATGATTATAGGAGGCATTGCCAAGAAGCAAGATATCTGAGTTCTCAAAGGCAAGTGCTTGAAGATCTAGGTATGGGTGGTGTCAGTGCCAGAGGATGATAGATTGTGCTGGACCATAAACTTACCAAAGAATCTCAATAGCTGTTCAAAAGATCTCAGGCACATGATGAGGAAGGCACTGATACTACTCAAATCTCATGAACAAGGACATCAAAGGACAGAGCTCAAAGTCATACCAATAACAAAATCATTATATCCAAGTGATACATGCACAACAAGTATTCAAAAGCCTTCAAGTCACTGGCATAACCAAGGCACCCATCTCCACAGCAATCAATCCCACTGACCTCCAACCTTTGTTTCCTTCCTGTGCCAAATTTTGTGCTTGGACACAAAGCAGGGTGGACATTGAAAGGAATGTACAATATTGGCACCAAAGGGTTTAGCTGGAGATCTAAATGGATAATGTTGGTAGACCTAGATCAACTGAGTTGGTCTACCTTGATGGATATAACCAATTAGAGCAGGATAGCCAACCTGATGCACCAGTTGTTGGTATGTAGTGGAGATGCTGACTGTGATGCACTGAATGACCATCAAGAGTGGTTGTTGCTACATGATTCCACTTGATGTCATATGCTTGATGGACCAATTGTGACATGTTGGCAATGGCTTTGAGTCTGTCAATGCATATTGCTGCTGAGACAGGCACTCCACACTGGTATCACCCAAAGAACACCTGGAGGCTTGAAGGGCTTATTAGTAAGAGTGAGCAAAGCAGATGGAAGAAGGAATTAGGATAACAATGTTAAAGGAAAGGATAAAGGGTGGGAAGGGTGGGGTAGAAGACAGGTTGGTGGGTGGGGGCAGTATTGAAGGGCAGTGAGACCAGTGTCATACCAGCCAACATAGTGTGAATGCATGGATTCCTGCAAAAGGTGAACATGAACATCTCAGTATTGGAGGGAAATGATTTGAGAGAGGATATGTATCTCAGGAAGAGGAAGAGGTGAGAAGATGGTGGTTGTAACATAAGCACCTTGGACAAGCAGGGCTGAGCAGCCTCACTGACTTAACCTTTATATATCATTGTTGTCCAGCTGTTGCTACCACCACCTCCCTCACTGATATACTTGTTAGCCTGTCCAAAGCTGAACATGGAGCACTCAATGAGGCACTTGTCATCTTTCTCTCTTCCATGGATGGTTACTGATAATACCATTTAGTGCATGTATACTTGCTTCTGCTGCCTGGTGCAGTTTCAATGCTGGCTCTATGGCAGAAGCTAGCTAGCTATGCAGGTTCACCAGAACTGCTCTCTATCTCATCCCCTCCATTGTTTGCTTGTACTACTAGTTGTGCATTGACCAGCTGGCTCAGACAGGTCATCACAGTATGCCCATGATGTGCCACATCCATAAACATTGCTAACTATTGAATTCTCTCTCATTTGTTAGTCCCCCCTCTGACAATCCCACACTCAAGAACCCTGCACCATTGACAGGCTAGCAACAGTCTAGAGACTACCAATGATATATATATATATATATAATCTCTAGCAATACAGACCATAACTAGAATATCACAAGAATTGTATTTGCAAGTGGCTTCATGTTGTTCCTAAAGACTAACCGTCCAATGACAATAGCATAAAGGTAGAGGTAGTGGGGGCAGAGGATTCAAAGCCAGCAAGAAGGGGAAGGAGGGTGCATGATGGACATGAAGTGGAACAGACAGTAGATGGAATGCACAGCTGGGAGATCCCATACTGCACCTGAGATGAGAGGTACTTGAAGGACTAGTTGGGCCACCCCAGAATAGACTGTCGCAACTCGGTCAGAGACACTGGAGGAGACAAACATCAACAATGTGGGCATCGTTGAGGTCCTATCCACCCAAGGGAACTACCTAGAAGAAAAAAAGAAACCATACAATGTCAAAGAAGTAGGCTTCTTTTAGACTGCAAGAGAGGTAGAGGGTGGGAGAGGCATAATGAGGCTGGAATGGAACATGGTTGATTGGACACATTCTCATGAAGTCTGAATCTTAACATGTGTCAAAGTTGTACACAATATGAGCTGTCAATGATGAAGAAAAATGGTATTTTTGTGTGAGGTGGGTACAAAAGTGGGGAATACAGGCATGGGCCTCCTCCATCTAACTGTGTGCTACTGTATATCTGTAATTCTAGTGCCAAGTATGGTAGTAATAAAATGATCAGAAAATAAAAGAAATACCAAGTATAGCCATGTGTCCCAGTGTGATTGCCCACACTGTATGCCTCACCATCAATTTCGGACCATGCATCAGTCCATTATCTTCTCTTCTAGGTCTCTGACATTTGCCTGTTCACATGTACAGAGCCAACTGAGGCTTGTCACTGTGAGCACAAACTTCTAACCAACCAAACTTGTCCTACAATTTCTTCACAACAAGAACAAGGTGGCTGAGCCTATTAGCAATGAAGATTGGGGTACTATGTGTGTGAGAGCATATTCTGTTCCTCCTAGATAGTACTGAGAACAAATGCCAGCAGCACCAGAGGAAGTTCATAACAAGCAGCTCTTGCAGTCACCACTCACTCTCAGATGTGGTATGCATTGTGCATGGTATGCCCTATATATTCCCTTGTCATTTATCTCCCCAATTTTGTCTTATCCTCTTAGTAGTTCTCTTGCACACTGCTAACTATGGTGTAGACTCCAGCTATACTACTGCCAAGGCTTCCTTGCATGGGGAACAAGTTCCCTCTGTCCTCATCACACAGTTGCTGAACTCTTAGATCTCAACTCAATTGTAGAGTCAAAAAATCTTTATGATGGGAAGCAAGGTGAGCACAGCATCTTTCATTTGCTACCATAAAGATCCTCATATCCAGCCACAGGAACCATTCAGCCTGAAACACAGTTTATATGAAGGTATCTGTTAAGTATCATATCTGATGTATGATGCAAGACCTCATCCACCTACAGGGCCTGCCTTCAATGCCAGCTGTCATACCCATACCTCTGGCCCACAGTGGCCCATCCTGTTTGTTGAGGCACCCATACATCTTGACAACCAAACTCTTCATGAACAATGCGTTTTGTTGCTGTCATTTGCTTTTTGATCCTTCTCCACACTTCTGGAACCTTGGGTGCTGTCAAGCTATACAGAGTAAGGTTGGATCACAGCTGCATATCTGACCACCAATTGTCAAATCTGCCCACATATGTGCATGAAAAGGCCATTTTCAATTGAGAAGGGTACAATTACAGCAGTGTGAGAATTCATTCCAGTACAATAATGACAAATATACAACACAACCACAAGCTCATATAATAAGTTGTAAAGGAACATGGGGTCTGTCTATTAGCAAGCATATCAGTGAGCTCCTGTACTTCTAGGCCCCACCCATACCATACAACAATGACTCACTACACTGCACAGCTACATTCACAGCTCCCTTCTTGTTTGTGTGGCAGAGATGGTGTGAAATGAACCACTCCCAGCAATGTATTACATAAATCTATTGCTCCTAGGTGGATTGTGGGCAATGGTGGATCCCAGGCCATCAAGAGGTCAGTTGCTGGACTTGTAACATTGCAGTGTGCTCTGTGAGACATCAGTGAGATGGGGGTACCCTAAGCTGTGATGTTGTAAGTGTAGCAATGTCAGTGCAATCTACCAGGCACATGAAACCAAGCACTTGCCTGTAACTAACTGTTTTGAAGCTGCTATTCAGGCTCTGGGTTCTTTTGCTTAGGGACTAACATGGATTATGTAAATCTGGGTATTTATCCAGTGGATCTTGATCCATGGGAAAATGTCTGGATTTGGATATTTTGATTAGCTACCTGGGGATATCCAGGTATTTTTAGTATTTATCTGACTATGTAATGTATTTTTAGCAATTAGACAGTTCTCATCCAGAGTCGTTCCATAGGTCAATTGAACACTACCATTCAAGGGTTTCCTACTTGTGGATAGCTTTGGTTGGGTCCTTCGCTTTTTTACCAGTGTATATCCTGTATTTACCCTTTTAGAATATACATACATGCTTGATCCTTCAATTCACCATTGAAACCCCATTCATATGCATTGACCAATTAAAGAAATGGTAAAATGAGTATAAAAAGCGCACACTCTGAACCAGTCAAGCTTGAAGAATCATTCCAACAAAATAATTCCTTCAGGATGGCAACGCAACCCACCTATGGCCGCTCTATCAACTTTGTTACAACACAAGCTCATACACAAGCCACTAGTGCAGAAACTTTTCCTGAAGTCTCTGATACCTCTTCAGACAATGAACCTCCACCAGTGCTCATTTCTCCTATTAAAAAGCGAAATGTTAATCATATAAATACTCCAGTTATCAACAAAAAGTCTGATTTAGAAGTCTGGGGTCTTGAAGATTCTGCCATTATCAGTACGAAGATTTTTCTTTTTTTTTATACTCCAGATGTTTTAATAGAAAAATGATGCTTCACATACTGCATGGTGCTCAGATGCATATGATCACTTCAATATCACGCTTCAGCATGAAGTCAGCTCAGATGGATCTCCTGTCAGTCTGAAATATGTGTTCACCTGCCTCTCAAATCCTTCAAACCATCGCATTTTTCTTCGCCCTCGTTCAAAGACCAGTGAGGGTACAAGCAACATGATAAAGGCTATTAAAGCTTGTTTTGAATCACAGGGTGTTACATTCCCTCACAAATCTGCCAATACATCCATAGCCCCTCATTTCAGTCCAGCAACACACTGAGCACTTATTGCACTG
>JASFCW010000512.1:0-10376 GCA_036936985.1 Crucibulum cyathiforme
TTTCGAGGGTAGTATTTGTCGAATCGGAGGGCATTAGAGGCAAAGAAGTCTTTTATCCAATCTTCTGAATACTTTTTTACATCTCTCAAGTATGCGTACCATGATTCGTTTGCAGCTGTATCTGCGGAGACGCCCCAGATCATGGCCTTCCACGTCAACTTTGTAATGAGCATACAGAACCAGTCTCTGCTCAAAATTGCTCGTTGACGAGCCAAATTTTCTGTCCTGTAGCTCTGACGATATCCCAGCTGGCCAGGTTCTGGAAGAAGATAAGGCCTGCTAATGTCGCTGTCATCCAAAACCATCCAGCGAAGAGCATCCTCTATAGCGATCCATTTCTTTAAAACAACCTGTGGCAGTTGGTATGATCCATCAGCCAGGAGTTCCATCTTTTCAGGTATATATGCAAGAGGGGAAAAAACAGCATCTTCGTATGATGGATAGAGGGGAAGTGTAGATAAATAGCCAAAGCGAAGGTCAAACCAAAAGTTTTGTTCTCTGTAAAACAAAGGTCGCTTGGGATTCTGGAAGAGAGGGTTGGTGCCGACTGGGTGGTCCTCCAAGATTCCTTTGGGTGATTTCAAGATATCGCGCGAGGAGTTGGGACAATAGAAACGCTTTCCTTCAATACAGTACATGCGGCCGTTTGAGTGGTCAGCATAGGTGTTGTCGAGAACGTTGTCTGGATATTGAGGCATTTTGAAGGAGATCTGAATCAACGATTGGCAAGTGTGTTAATTGAAGCTATGTCTTCAACTTACAAGTGTGTTCAAGTAGGAATAGAATGAGAAAAAACTCTCGGCGTCGAAACGTCGACTACAGATAGTTATTGTGCAAGGTAGAGATAAGGTTGGATAAGAAATGATGGTAGCATCAAGCGAGCTTAAAAAATCGGGCCGGTCAATGAGCTAAACTTAGATTCCGTTTGTGCATTCATTCAGTGCACGAAACTTACGAACTAATGTTGGTGAATCTCTTGGATGCACGAAAAATATTAGTGAAAACTAAATTTAGATTCCATTTGTGCATCTGTTGGATGCACGAAAAATATCAGTACAAACTAAATTTAGATTTTATTTGTGCATCCGTCTGATGCATGAAATACGTCAGTACAAACTAAATTTAGATCTTGTTTGTGCACCCATTCAATGCGCAAAAAATATGTATATTACAATGTTGGCTCCCATAATTTTTTACCTCCTTTTACCCACTTCCTGATTTCGTCCTCCATTTCATCAGAAGCCTTGTCTAATTCCATCCAATCCGGATTACCTCCGTCTTTCAACACTAAATAACGATTAAGTCTTTGGTTGAGGGAGAGTTTATCATACTCGGTGTTGTAGCGCTGCTCCTGCACTCGAAGGTTTTCTTCTTGGATGTACCGAATATCCCTGAGCTCTGACTCCATCCTCTCCAGCACCTTTACCACTGTCACCATCTCTGATCGAGTCTGAGCCAATCCTCTCTGCAGATCTTTGATTGTATCTGCTGTTACGGCAGTTGAACTATGTAATTCAGAGGCATCTTCGATGTGCATGACCTCTTCCTCCTCCTCCTCCTCCTCTACCTTGCACGTCTTTTTCTTGTCCACACAGCGGAGGCAGGCAATCTGTTGTTGCGAGGAAAGGACACGGCGCCAGCAAATAACATCGTTCTTGGTGCAACGCCAGCATGGAGTGACTTCATCCACCTCCCAGCGAGTTCCCTTTGCATAATTGAAGGTATCTGGGAATGAATGATACTAGGGAAGCTTTGGTAAGTGTTATTGGAAAGAGGCTGTAAGAACGTACTCTGTTGGGACTATTTTTCGGCCGTTCTTCAATTTGAGCCACAACATTTAGAATTTCCTTTAGAAATTTTGTCGGCATTGAATGAGGCAGATACCACTCAGACACTCACCTTTTCAAGACGAGAAAGCTGCTCGTCCTCCTCCCATTTCTTTCTCCTCCTTCGGAGTGGCTTTTCATTTTCTTTCCCTTTGGCTGATTCCCTCACAGGCTCTTCCACTGTCCTCTGTTGCGTCTGATCAGCCTCTTGCTCTTCATCAATTTCGCTCGCAAATCTCTCTGCAGTTATTTCAACAGGATCCACTTCGATCGCAGGTCTCTCCAAAGTCACTTCCACCGGCTCAGCCTCACTCACAAGTCTCCCCACAGTTTCTTCCACCGGCTCAGCATCCCTCACAGGTCTCTCCGCCTCTCTCGTAGCTATCTCCGCCTGGCGCTTCTCCTCTTCTTCCTGGCGCTTGCGAGTCTCTGGCCGGCGTTTCTTGTCCTCTACAGCAGCCTTTTTCTTCTTGTTGATTTCTTTCTTTTGCCTTGCGGCCAGCTCCTGTGCCTCCCTGTACATTTTCTCAAGATGAGCGAGGGCATCGTCCGAGATATCCATTGGAGCGGAATGAGAAGACGACATTGGGGATATATTTAAATTTTATTGATGGATGTCTGTCTTTTATACACGTGTATATACACAATTATTAGCAAACAAGAGCAATCACAAAGGGTAAAGGTTCTTTTCAAAACTCCGGCGTTTCCGATCTATGTCCAAGATCACTTAATCTTTCAATCAGAACTCTGCTATAGACTCAATTCATTTTCGTAGAGGCATCAACAAGAAAACATGACTAGTCCGATCGACAAAGCAACAAGAAAAATTAACTATGACCTACGTACAAGCGGTCCGATCATCAAATGTATGTAAAGTTCAAAATAGCAAGAAAAAAACTCGTCAATAACAGTCTGATTGCAACAAGAAAAGTCTGTTTACAGCCCGGCCAATGAGAATACGATGATAACTAGGAGACCCTTGGATCTCCTAGCATATCTAACATTCGTTCGAGGAGTTGCAGAGCGATAGGGTAATCATCATTGGGTGATTGTCCTATGACCTGAGCCAACTCGCCCATCTCCAGCGTTTCTAAAGCGTGCTGTGAGTGTAAGCCAGCAAGATGATGGCGTAGATCAGGGTTATTATGCACAAGATGAAGTAAAGGCCGGATTGTATTCCGGTAGTGACACCGAGCAGGTCCGAGGGCGGTGTCGCTGTGGAGCCTCCTCCACAATTTGGACGTAGAGTCGTAGTACTCCCCCTTGATAGGGATAGTACATCCCCAACACAGTCTTTTGTTGAGGTTGATATTCGAACGAAACAGAATCCATGCTTCATCCTTTGCATTGCCCTTCTGGACGACACATCTGTCGAGGAGATGCCTTCTGTCGAGTCCATAAATCCAACACGATATACAATTGTCCGCAAAATAATCAAGTTTGGGCTTTAGGCTGGTGAGACGTTCACCGTGAATCCTGTAGACATTTTCTCTCTTTGCCGAGTAACTGTTGGCGATAGGGAAAATCAAGTCCGGATACCGGACAAGATCTGGTTGAATGGTTGAATGGTTGCGAGAGGATGATCTCGAGGCGGCGTTAATGAGAGTAGGAGACTGAGAGGAGGCGGACGCATTCATCAGCGAAGATCGATGTTGAGATGGAGTTGAACGATTGACTGTGTTGGGAGGAGGCATTTGAGATCGATGAGCGGGAGAGGGTGTAGGAGCCAGAGTGTTTCTCAGTGATGCGTTTGGTGTACGATGAACGGTGGACCTGGGTCCTGCAAGTGAACGAGTTAGCGCAGGAGCAGGGGTGTATCGCACAGAGGCACTCGGTGTGCGAGGAATGCGAGACCCCGACCCTGCCTGTGATGATTGCTCCCCTCGACGAGAAGAAGCGGGAGAGGGCGCAGGAGCGGGGATGGGTTGCACAGAGGCACTTGGTGTGCGAGGAATGCGAGACCCCGACCATGTATGTAGCGATAGCTCTCCTCGACGAGAAGGAGCAGGAGATGGCGCAGGGGCGAGGGTGGATCGCACAGAAGCACTTGGTGTGCGAGGAATGCGAGACCCCGACCATGTATGTAGCGATAGCTCACCTCGACGAGAAGAAGCAGGAGATGGCGCAGGAGCGAGGGAGGATTTCACAGAGGCACCTGGTGTGCGAAGAATTCGAGACCCGGAGGTCTGCAAAGCCAGATCCCTTTGTGGAACTGGGGTGGGGGTGGATGGCAGAGATATTCTCCCAGTGCCCGAAACCTGAAAATTTTGCTTTTCTTGAGGAGTGAGAGCCGGAGAAGGAGCGGGGGTGGTGGTGATCTGCAGAGATCTTGGGGCCAGTGAGGAAGGCTGACTTTGAGGAGTACGGCTGAGCCAAAGAGATGAGGGTGGCAGTGGTGGCGGAGGTGGTTTAATGTGACCACACGGCATTCCTTGAGACGATGGCACCCTTTGTCCAACAGGAGCTGGAGAAGGAGAGGGTGGGGTGGCCTGCAGAGACATGCTCTCGGTTTCCGGGGCCTGCGAGGAAAGCTCTCTGCGGGGAGTACGGTTAATCCACAGAGATGCGGGTGGAGGCGGTGGTGGAGGCGGTTTAGGTTGACCATGCTGCCTACCCTGAGACCATGTCTCTCTTCGGGGAGTGACAGCGGGTGCGGGGGTAGTCTGCAGAGACGGGCTCTGTGGGCGACGAGTGCTGGAGCCCGAGACTGCCTGCAACAATGGCTCCCTTTGAGGAGAGTGGGCAGGAGAGGGTGCAGGGGCGAGGGTGGTCCTCAGAGATGCACTCGGCGCGCGAAGAGTGCCTGACCCAGAGAATGTCTGCGACAGTGGCTCCCTTCGGGAAGCCTGGGAGGGGCTAATACACAGAGATGAGGGTAGTGGCGGTGGTGGTTTTGGGTGATAGAGTGCGATGCCCTGGGAGGGGAAGGGAGCAGATCGTAGAGATTTTGGCAGAGGCAGTGGTTTTGGATGGTGGTCAGGTTCGTCCACGTCGTCGAGAATTGTTCTTGGTCGCTCTCGAGATTTTGTACCACGATACTATTGAGGTGGCTGAGGTTAATAGTGGAGGACGAGAGTAAATAAAATAAGATAACACATACAAAAGTCGAACATTCTGTAATATCCCGCGTAACCTTGTCACACTCCTTTAGGATCTTAGATGCGACCTCGTCATAGTTTTTTATGTTAATACTAAGATTCTTTGTCTGGTCTACAGCCCAGACTTTAACTGGCCCCATTAACAAAGTTGACGTTATTGATATTTCGGATATGGGGAGGTCTGGTAACAAGAGAGTGATTAGCTCCGGAAATGCGTCCTCAGCCTGCATCTTGATGCGATGATACACTGCGTCTCTCAACACATGGATTGGAGAGCACCTCTTGGTGTGTCTCTATATTACAACTGGACGTCAGTGAGATTCTAGACGAGAAATAGCAAACATACGTTGAAGTTAGATGCATGGTCGCATTTGTATTTGCACCGTGGACAGTGAAAATTATCGTCGCCTTTTCTAAAAATTTCTTCCTTGGAGTGGTACTTGGTACATCCCAATTCAGGAAAGGCGGTGGTAGCTTTATTCCCGGAACAGTACTGAGCGTGATTGCGAGCAGTGCCTCGTACTGAAGCGTGGCACCTACGGCACCTAGAAATGTTTGTATATATGACACAGATTCAGGAGAAAAGACTTACTTGTATTCGTTGCTATTGAACGATTTTGTAAATGAGCAGAAAAACGGGAAGATTGTACGACTTACGGTGGCAAGGAGTTTTCTTGTTGTGCGTCCATGATTCTATGCAACCTATCGTCAATATGATTCAAACGCTCGAAAAATTCACCTACTTTTGGCTTGAAGACATGTCAACGACGGCGATGAGGGGTGGTGGAACGCAAGCAATGTCAAAAGAGAGGAAGAAAAACGATGACGGGGCGAAAATCCCCTGGGATGCTTAAATAGAAGTCTGGGGATGGGACCGTGCACGGGAGTCAGATGATTTTGACAGGCAATGGCATGACACAACGCAACAGGATATGGGGAGCTCAAAATGAACTCATACCTACCAAACCAGTAAGTGATCGGCGGGAACACATGGTTATGAGATGAAGTGGCCGCTGGGCTGTATACAAAGACGCTATTCAAATTGAATATAACACTCTCTATGTAATGCATGAACCAGCTACATAAACTATGGTGAATACGGATAAAAGAGTATTAACAAACGCAAGAGATTTGGGAGACGTCCAGGAAGTGCTTCTTTGATCCAGTGATCGAAATTGTCCTTACCTCCGATACCCGCACTCTCGAACCTTTGCCGAAATCGAGGAATGATCGATATTTTCCACGCCATGGCAAGTACGGTGTCGCGATACCTACACTTTTGGCCATCCACGTTTGTTTGGAATGGGTGTAGAAATATCTCGATGCCATCTTGGTTACGGTATGACAGCTAGAAATAAATTGTAAGTAGCGAATCAAGGTCGAGTAATAAACACAATACCTTTTGCGGAATACCGCACTGGAAACAGACTCCTTGATGGAATGTGATGCGCTTTCTCCAAGTTGAGTATGCAGACGAATACGGACAAGCAGAGAACTGGTGGTCCACGGTCTCTTGCCCTTCTTCTGTAAGTATTGTGCATGCTACACAAGCCGCTGCCATCGTTTCGAGGACTTGCTTTATATGCTCTTGGAGTAATCCATCAGAAACAGTGGTCGTCTGAAGAGGAAATCGGAGCTTTGAAAGTTCTGAAGATAGCTGGATATCGATGGGAACTGGTGGCGGTGGATGAGGATTTCTATATCCTGAAAACGACACTGGTGGTGGAGCGTCTGATGATGCGAAGATATATTGATCTGAGGGTATCTCTTTGGCATGCTGTTCACAGACATCGCAGAGAATGAGTGGCGCTTGTAACATTGCGCATGAGTAAGCAAATCCATCTATGAATAGTTGGAGAGGAACCCGTCTGCATATATCGTCGCGGTCGACAGATTCTCTCATAAGACGTGCGCCAAACTGATCACGTTGATCTGTATTTTTCCTCTGATCTGTAGAGTTTTTGGGGACGATGATGATGGACCATGACTTTGTTGTAGCAGCGTCCCTTCCAAGTCGCCCAGACTCTTGGATGAACGACATTACATCCCAAGGATAATCCACATGAAATACGTGTGTCAGAGATGGTATGTCTAGGCCAACTCCCAAGATAGATGTTGCGACGATGGCTCTAATGGATCCAGCTCGGAATTTGCCAAGGATGTTGTTAATGTCCTTGCTCTCAGATGTACACCACTCGACATCCAGAAGTCCAGCCAGTTGACACGCTTCTCTCCTGCTTCGCACAAAGATGAGTATTCGGTTAGTGGAAAGAGAGTTGATTGCGCGCTGGTATTGAACACGAGCTTCATCGAAAAGAGAACGCTCAGTTCTAATCACCCTGTAAGAGATGTTGCTCCTGGCCGTACTGCCGCGACAAGTGACAACGTTGCTTACACCCAGATGCTCTGTGAGCTTAGGCTCAAGAGAGGGGGGTAGCGTAGCCGTCTGAAATATAACCTGGCAGTTTTCCTGTGCGATCCATTTGACAGTATCCATTGCAGGCCTGAAGCTGGCGTGAGTGAGAAAGAGGTGGACTTCATCCAACAGAACGCGAGCTAGCATATTCCGACAAACGAGATCAGATATCATTTTTTTGAACTTTGGATCACTCGCGGCTTCAATCGCAACAAGTATGACGCGGTCCTTGACAGGTTTATTGACCTGTTCATACCATTGTCCACAAGACAGTGAGTACTCTGCTGCTCGGGCGTACAACTGTTCATGTAGTGAGCTGAGAGGTAGGATCCAGACTGTAGATCTTCCTTGGTCGAGCATAGACGTTGCAAACAAGCCAATAAAAGACTTGCCACTACCTAAGAATGTATAAGAACGATCAAGTATTCGCGAGTCACTTTGAAAACTTACCTGTCGGAGAGACTGACAGAACGTGTTGCTTTCGCTCAAACATGAGCTGCACAACTTTGGCCTGCTGAACCGATCGGAATCCTGCAGAATCTCCAAGTGAAGGCATGAACCGTCTCAAAGCCTGGAGGAAATACGGATGTGTGGAACAAGTTGTGGTCTGCGGAGGAGTGTCTTTTGTGTGAAAAATCTTGTTGGGATGTAGTAGGTTGACCACTGAAGCGTAGCTTTGGGAGTGAAGACGCCTCGAGTGCTCAATCAAATCCGGGACAACACGGTCTGCCACTCTGGTAGCAATCGCATCAACGGTGAGGGAAGAAGAGTCCGGGCTCCTAGATCGCATGTGAACATTCGTTATTCTTCGGGAATTGGCAATCTGTTGTTGAAGGAAGGCGTGAAAGTCTTTTCCCTTTTCCAACAACAGTAACAGCTCTGATTCATGTCTGAATATCATGTGCATTACTGCACTGACACGAGCAGTCGAAACAAACTGCGACTGAGTTAGCGATTCTGGAAATCGATCGTCTAACCCGTAATGATGATGATCTGTCTCTGCACTATGTCCGAGTTGCTCATGAGTGGACGCTATGGATGTTTGCGCTCGAGTGAACACTTCCTCGTACGACGAGGTAACAAAGGCCATAAACTGGCGAAGGACGAGGAGCGTGAAGCGAAATTTGAATCGCCCTTGGGTATATTCGCTCAGGGCACGTGAAATATCAACTGTGGTGATGGGTGCATATAGCCCTGCAAATAAGAAATGGTTACAGTTGAACTCCATTTCCGGGCGAAGGTGGATCTGCCATTCGTTGAAAAGAGGACGAAGAAGGGCCAAGAATCGCACCATTAAGCGTCCAATCTTGGGAAGTGGGACGCGTACCATGCATCTGTCAGAGTTGGTTGCGTAAGACGTCTTGTTGTACGATCCTCGTAGGAGAAAGAAGCCTAAAAGGAAGAAAACGTTCCGTATAGAGCCTCCAGCAACGTTCCTGTATAAATGAGATGCGAGCTCTGTTCCACGGGCTGGTTCTCCGCAAGTCAGGACCACAGCCACTAGGAGCTGCATCTGTAGATCATGGATTTTCTTTACGTAGTCTGTGCAGACTCCAGGGTACCAGATGATGTGATCATCGGCACTGATGTACCCGAATCTTGCAAACAACTCAGGCTTTGAGAGGATGTACTCGAGCACTGTTGGACGCTTACTCCATATGTTTCGAGGATCCGTAGTGAAACCGTATCCTGCCCTGTTTTCGCGAGGAGTATCCCAGATTTCTTCGTCATCTTTGAGATCGAAAACAGGGTTTCGCTTCCCGTCTATGGGAAAGAGAAGGCTGTCCATGGTTCTTTCGATAGATACCATTAGCTCCCTATGGGCGGCACCCATGTCGTCGAGGCTGATGACGACGTTTTCTATGTAGATTTCCCTGGTAGACATATCCTTTGCGTTGAACGTAAGAATACTGTCTTCTGCTGACTGTAGGCCAGAGAGCCCACGCAATATGATATAAAGATACGGAAGGATGCAGCCGCTAGACTCGTTGAACGAATGTTCCACATGCTGGAAAGACCTGTAAGGCAGATTTAGTTGGAATAATATACTTGCAAAAAGACATGGACGTACTGGTGAACGGACATTTCTGGATTTTGATCCAGATGTTCCAGCATTACCGATCCTAGCACCAGCCTTCCCGTGAACAAAAGTGCAGCGATCCTCTGAGTGATAAATGAGCACTTTGACCAGTCTCCGGATGGCTTCAAAGAGGCTAGGACGATGTATCTCGCAAATGTGTTGAAGAAGGTGCCTTTGGTTTCTCCCTGGGGCTGCTGCATATACAAAATACAGAGGAGATGTCGCAGTGCCTTTTGTATTTCCGCTGTTGTTGTTGGAGGGTTCCTGGTCTCGGATAGGCCATATGGGGTAGATTTGTCTACAGGCTCTACATCGGCTTCTGTTAGATTCGGGTCGAGAGTACCGTCATCAGATTCGAGCCACTCCCCATCTGGGCCCAATTCCTGTCCGAGATCCAAGTCGTGAGCGAGAGTTTCTTCACTCGGCGGCGGAGGAGAAAGTAGTCGCTGCAGTTCCTTTGCAGCCTGTACAATATCCGCGGGAACAGGAAACACATATGACGATTGTGAATCGTGGACATTTCGCAAAAGGAGAGCCAGAGCAGCGGAGACCACTACTGCATATTTCTTGTGCGCGTCAAAGCCTATATTGGAGTGGTGTCGTTGATAGGTATGTGTGTGCTCGGACGTGGGCCTAGTACCAATGAGACGACGAAAGAAATGATCTGGGATTCGCCTTTGAGTGTCCGCAAGAAACGCATGGACATGGCGATGCAGAGAGCCGAGCACTGGGTCCTTTGTAGAGTAGGCAACGAGCTTGGTTAGCTCTACTGGATCATGACCATGCACGTGATCAATCCAACGTTCTCTGGCTAGAAACTGGTTCAAAACTCGATAGTTCTCTGGAATGGCCACTGGGTTGGTGCTGGATCGGTTAGCACGCTGAGTCTTCTTGTAGATGGAAAGTGGGGTTGACGATGTCTCTGGCGGGTTGGCTGGTAAAATCACTGCAAATTT
>JASFCW010000513.1:0-10367 GCA_036936985.1 Crucibulum cyathiforme
TCATCCATGTAGATAATGACTTTTCCTTCATCTATTTCTTGCTTGAATATCGCATTCATCATAGTTTGAAAAGTGGCTGGTGAATTTGTTAATCCAAAGAACATTACAAGCGGTTCGAACAATCCTCTATTGGTGCAAAATGCTGCTTTCCATTTGTCTCCTTCTTTGATCCTGACATTGTTGAATCCCCATCGGACATCTAATTTCATAAAGTACCTTGCTTTTTCAGCTTATCAACTAGTTCTTGAATAAGCAGCAGTGGGTATCTGTTTTTAATTGTGATGTCATTTAATCAATGATAATCCTGTATGGGTCAAAGAGTTCTGTCTTTTTTCTTAACAAAGAAGAATGGGGATGCCATTGGTGATTTCGATGGTCTGATTCATCCAGATTTGAGCTTTTCAGTAAGGAATTTATCAAGCTCTCCCTGTTCTGCTAGATTTAAGGGATAGATTTTGCAATCTAAGACCTTAGTGTCAGGTACTAACTCGATAGCATAATCCCATGGTCGTCTTGGTGGCATTTCATTGAAGGATTCCTTAGAGAATATGTCTTTGAACTTGTGGTAAGCTTTTGGTACAATTTCTTCAAAGGTCTTTGTCTTTTTTGCCTTTGATTGCTGCTCAGTGAGTTTAGACAACTTTGTCTGGAAAGCTCAGTACTGCATTTCCTTGTTCAGGTCAATGATTAGAAGGTGTTCTCCATCTTCAATTTCAGGTTCATCAATGTCAATGATGTCATTGTCTTCTTCAGGGATTGGAGTTTGAACTAATGGGGTGCATTCCAATGGACATCTGGTGAACTCAATTTTAGAGTTTTTCCAGTTGATTTCTGGATTATGGAGTTTAAGCCATTCATGACCTATGAACATCTGGGCCTTTCCTAGATTGGATATGCAAAATGAAGTTGTTCCTGATGATCTTTGATCCAGATATTCATTTTGACATAATCTGTAATAGATCCTCCAGAGTTAAATGTTCCATCTGCATTATAAACAGGAATAGGGCGTGGATACTTTCGCATATTGATCCTGTTTTCTTTTGCAAATGTTGCATTGATACAGCTTCCAGTGCAACCACTGTCAAGTAGTGCATTGAGCTTAAACTTTCATTTGTCATCGATTGTTTGAGCAACTAGTTCCAGATCCATTTGTTGACTGTTTGTTCCTCTGATGAATTTCTTTGGTTCTCTTAACTTGTTAAGAACCTCAATGACTTCTATGTCTGAAAGTTTATTGAGATCTTCAACTGTTTTGTTGGAGACTTCCTTAGCCCGTTTTGTGTGGACCCACATATCAAGTATTCCAATTGCATTTCTGGTTTATGAATTTTTAGCTGTCTAGCTGTCCATTCAACACTTCCAGGTTTAACCATGATTGTTTCGAATTTTCTTGCACTCAATTCTCTTTGTCTCTTTAATAAATCATTTTGTATATTGGGAATGACTACAGTAGAGGAGATAAAAGAATTGTCCTGGGTCAGAGCATTAGTGCTCATGTCTGACCATATTGAAAACCCGACTTCAGAAGATGCTCAGCAATCTTCATCAGTTCCAGGCTATAAACTACAGGAGGGGTTGTGCTACTGATGTTCAATGTACTGGCTACTGGTGTGTCTGTGTTTACTACTCAAGTGGTATATTGCCTTGGCTTTTTGGGCTGTTGGCAGTCCTTACTGATGTGTCCTTTTTGTCTGCAATTAAAACATTGTCCGTTTTTCATCATAGTGTTGATGTCCATAGCGTTGGGGTCCTTCATAGGTGTTGTCTGTGCTGGGGTAGTGGTGGTTCGTGGTGTGGTCCAGGTTGTTTTTGGTGCTGCAACTTGGCTTCCAAAGTTCTTCTGGATTTTCGAGTTTCTGTCCACATTTTGTAATTCCCAGTCAAGTTTGTTTGCTGTTTCCATATAGTCGGTTATTGTTATGGGCTTCCTGGCCATGACGATGGTCCAAAGTAAGTCTGCATTTAACCCTTTCTTGAATTTAAAGATTAGGGTTTCTTCATTGTATCTGGTAAGCCATCCAAGCTCCCAGAATTTCTGTGTATAGTCTTCCACGTTCCATTTGCCTTGGTACAGCTTTTCTAAAGCATCCTGAGCATCCTGTTGTTCCGAGTAACTAGAAAAGTGTGTAAGGAACCATCCTTTAAAGCTTTTCCAGTTACTAAGGTGTTCTTTGACTATGTCATCGCATTCTCTGTTGGCATTAAAGATCCAGTCGCACATAATAATCGTATAACAGTTGCTAACCCAATTGCTAGCTCTGTTGCCATCACTTCCAGAGATCAAGCTTAGTGTGAAGTGGATCCTCTTGGTGTGTGCCGTTTCTTCTATTTTCATTTGAAGGAAATAGACCTCTATTCCCTTCATCCAGTTTGTTGCCTGTGCCTTGTCACCATGATAGCCTTTTGGTTTCTTAGGTTTGAGATGTGGGCTAGTGAGTTCGTTTTGTGTTTTCATCACTTTCGCGATCTGTTCCATTGCCTTGGATGACCTTTCCATAAAGGGCACCCAACTTCTCAACAATGCTAGTATTCCAACCAGCAAGTTGTAAAACAATTCTATCACCAAGGGGGGACTTGGCATCTTGAAGGTTCCTGCTTTGTCAGGGGGAAGGGGGATTCCAGTAGGATCAGACATATTCATTTAGCCTTTTTACGAAGTATTCCCAGTAAGTTTGTTGGGCTAGGAGTTCACATCTGGCATAGATGTCTACTGGAAGGTTGTTGGGATCATAGGAAAGTTCTGATGGAGTTTCTGAGTATTCGGGTGTGGGGAGATGTGTGTTTGTTTGTGGAGAGTAGTTGGTGATGTTAGAAAAGTGGTTGGGGGTGTTGTAGTGAACTACAGGGATCTCAGGGGATAATTCCCTGGGTGTGATAAGTTGATAGACAGGTAGGCAGTGTGTGGGTTTGGTGGTGGTGTAGGGGATGGTGTGGATGGTTTGGTAACGGAGGGTGCGGGCAGTTTGAGATCTAGTAACGGGCATACAGAGTTCTGTGCCAAATAGTGAAGTGTAGCTTTGCACTGTTTACCAACAGTGGACCTTTCAAACTAAATGGTAGGGAGACACGTGTGAGAGTCCGCCTTCTTGTGATACAAAACTAGTGTCTTCTTCTCTTCCAAAAGACCACTAGTGGATTGCAATATCTCCGAAGATTTAATGCACTCCCTTGACAATCAGCAACAATGAGATGGGCTCAATGTTTCTTGAAGTTATGCTGTCTGGTTTGATTTACTCAATGTACTCTGTCTGCAAGCTAGGGTGATAACAAAAAGGGTTGGGAGGAAGAATAGAGTGGTGTGAGTAAAGATGAACAGGGTAGGTGAAAGACATAACAGTGTCCAGGAAGGTTTGTGTATCAAGGTCGGTAGAGGGAGTCTTTAGCTTTTGTCCAGCACATCAACACAACTCTATACCAGAGAGTGCTGAGGTTGATATGCAAGCTATCAACTTAAGAAAGGAGGAGTGGAGGTATGAGACCAGTAGTATTGGTGGTGAGAAACGACCAGCTAAAGACTACAGAATAAAAATGTACTGCTACTACTATATATACTAAGAAGCCATGCACATAAGGTGCAACTAATGCATGTTCAATAATGAGGAAAACATGTGTAAGTAATATATCTACTGTGCACTGCAGCTGCGTACTGTGTTACAAGCATGTAAGTAATTAAGGATTGAAATGAAATAAGTACTACTAAGGTGCTTTATCCTCATGTCATAGACATGAGCTGTTGTTTGTTCTTGTCGTCAATATTATAGAAACTGTTTGATAATTAGAAAAGAAATCTAAAAGAATAATCAAAAATAGACGGTTCATGACAATGCCGAAGTGGCAGTGCATGCCGCTGATGTGAGATTTTTGCTCACTTTTGATGTTGGACAAAATGCCCTACTAAAACTCCCTAAAAGAACAATTCTTATTACATAAGACTTGTAAAAAAGAAAATAATTAATTAACTTCTATTTATACATCTTTAATTGTCATTTAATTTCTCATTAATTTTTATGATGTCATCTATTATTCTTATCTGTACTTTTTTTCTTCTTGATTCTTACCAATTTATAGTGAAGTTTTATTATTGTAATAGATGATTTTAATTAAAGAAGCTTTTATTTGCATCTGTTTCTATTGTCTGGCATTATTCAATCTGAATTTTTATATTTTATTAGACAGAAGTAGCTCTTATTTGTATTAATTTGGTCTTGTCTGGTTCTGTTTGGTTGTTTCAATTTCATGTAATTTTACCAATTTATTTCTAATTTCTATGATTATTATAGCTGATATTATACACAGTGTTATAGCAGTAGCTCTTATTTATATATGTTTTGGCCTGTCTGGGTTTATTGCACTCTCCTGAATTTTCCTGAATTTTACTGGTTTTATTTGATTTTCCTTGATTTTTGACAAGTCCAGAGAAATACCTCTTCAATGTTATTAAACTGGATAAAATGTTAAAAGAGCTGCTATATGTATACTAATAAGCAAAGTCCGAGTGGTCAGTCTGATAGTCCGAAAGTCCGAGTGTCCAATCAGTCATACCATCATAGTCCGATTGGATTTTTGCTCAGAATTGATTCGAATTTACACTCAAAATGCTTTTGTAATCCGATCGGAGTCCTAGTACTGTCCGAAGATTTCCCTCAGAGTCCGATGGAGTCCGTTCGGACGAGGGGGCTTAAGTAAAGTACTCGCTGACCAGGCCGAGGTAACACTGATTCACAGCCGTGAGGACCCGTTTAAAGACGGTTCTTCACGGTAATGAACCGTGCCATAGCAATGTTGTGCAACTCACAACAGATAGGCTGACGGTTCGGTACCCGTGACCCGTGAGTCACAGCTACGGTTGGTAGCCCTCATAATTACAATACTTTTATATATGAAGCGACACTATTGCCTGAGATGACAGAAGCTTGGAAGATTCTATCGATGATAGGGACCAGTCACTAGGGAGAAGTCAATAACGATAGGCGCCTATCTAAAATTAAATTAGTTCTGTTCAAGATTCGGCTGTGAAGAGAAAAACAAAACTCAGAGGAATGGCTATCAAAAGTATCTTGAACTGCTACCGAGGGTTCTTCCAGTATCGTCCACAAGCTATTGGTGTCTGTCAAAATAATGTTTTGTGCATCACATGATTATAGCGCACCGGTGACCCGTTTATTTGCTTATCCACTGCTCTGCTTCTCGACTCCAAATGCCCTATTCGATCTCCCCTGATCTCAAGTTCTATATCGCAACGCCCTATGACATGGGTTCTGAGCCACGTATGAGCAAGATCTCTCGCAATTACCACATATCCAATGTCTGGGTTTTCAGAAACATCGCATGCTGCCTCCTCCCAAGCACAACGTAATTGCGATGCAAATGTATACACATTTTAGCGTCCTAGAGCATCCCCACCGGAATACATGTGTATATCTACTAGGCACAAGTATCCACTGTACATGGCCAATGAGAAATTTGGTAGCAGCGGAAGGAGTTACAAACTGTGTTGGAAAATGTGCTTTAAACTGTACGGATATCATCGAAAACGGCGAAACAAGTGAGTATTGCTATTAATTAGAAACAGGACCACAGACAATCTCCGCCATTTACGCGGAAGCTGTAAGACGAATATATTGCAGCGATATATCAGGAGTTCTCAGAGTAATACTAAGGGACATCGCTGGGTCTGATACTGGTGGTATTGATCCATAGTCCACAAAATCATTATATGAACCCCCCTGTCGAAAATCAGAAATATTTTTTAAAGAAGCCATCAGTTCAACTCGTTTACCTTCTACTCTGGTCCCTCATTCCCCGCTTGCTCCCAGTAATCTCTTGTGTGTATGAACGTGCGCGTCACACATATCCTACTATCCTTGTTCGTCTGAAAATCAGTGGGAATCCACTTTACACCTTCCAAAATGCCTCACCTTCGTTCATTTGGCGGCACTCTAGTTCCTTCCGGCGACCTAACGGAACCACGATATAACTAACGCTCGACAGATTTCATTTAGATTATCTTTATGATCCTCTCTCACTCCTTTCGAGTAGAAAACATGCATTGAATGCGAGGAACCCATGAGCAATGCTCCAGATACAATAAGGTGACAAGTTCACCCAGACTTCAACACTTCAGCAATTGGATCCCAAGTATTCGGAATAAGCATTGTTTGCGCAGGCGCCTATGATGTAAATGCGAACAGACAGAATGCAAGTCGCATAATGTTATGCCATGCGGTATATGTAGAATCGTAGATGAGGAGATGTGAAATTAGACGCACTAACACGTTCGTGACTGAGTAGGTCAGCCGTAGATGTCCCATGCGGCTTGGCATACATTATTCCATGAGTTGCTATCAGTGAAGTGCTGGCGATGAGCCTTGCGCTTCATACAGAAACCATGGATCAAATTTGCCCCGAACCAAGGATCGACAGAACTATCCCTTCGATGTGTTCGTATTCAGTCCATTGATTTTCCTTTTTTACATATTTACTCGCGCTTTAATGTTAGATGCTTCGTATTCCATTCGATTACGGCCGTCGCCTACGAAATTCGAAATTTCATTTCGGTTAATGTCACTCGATCTTTCGGTAATTTTAATGTCAGAGAAATCCTGTGGTATCCTGGATATAATTAGAAACTTTGAAGTGAATCTGCAGAGCAATCTTCGCTTCGGTCCAAATCTAGAACATAACATATACCTGGGTCTAAAATTGACAAGGCCAGGCATAACCAAGTCTTTCATCGTTTTCATCGACATCATGAAATGTAAGCTCTATAAAATTTTAGGGCTTACAGCAATTTAAATTTACATCATAGTATATAGGAGTTGCTACTATTCCCTAAATAATTTTTATTTTACAATTCTTATGGCTTATGCGACGTATATCTCTGGAGATCACAGTCCTCCCTATTATTTTAACTTTTTTGTATAGCGCTCAGCAGAAAGAACCACTCTGGGTCACCAGTTTTAATAGGTGAGTTTAAATTATTATCTCGGTGTAAATACCTCAATCCTCAGAAATCTAGCACAAGTGGAAAAATAATCGGTTCGTGAACTTCTAGAAGAAGCCTCATGAAAGCCTGCTGCCTGTTCGAACGCAATTGGTCCACTTAACCGTTAGTTAAAAGAAGCCATTAAGAAATAATATGTTTCTTAATGTCGGACGGTGTATAAACAAATGGCTTGTCGTAAGACATGCCATGCTTACACCTCAATACACCTCAATACAGATCGAAAATGAAGATAATTGCTCGGTGTTACCAATATCAGTTCTGCTGTCTGCACGGGTGAGTGATATTGGGTCGGACCAGTCTGAGAATCCCCAAATCAAAATATGTTCCTGTAGGGGTGTCGAACTAGACACTAGCTGTACGTAGGAATATATAGATATAATCGCTACACTGCCTGAGTACCTAGAAAACAAAAGAATATAAAATGCGAGTTGCCTCACTTCGTTCCTAACAATGCAGAGCTTAAACTCTTAAGAAATCGATGAAATACTGAAGGAAATGGATGTGAACTAGCTCGATGGGAACCGTAGGACGAATACAGACAAGCTGACTGACTGATAGGCTGACGGATGAGGCGACGAGTGCACGATAGGCACGACACAGACGATAGAAGATGAGGAGAGCCACTGGAAGAATGCTAAAATAGTCACAAGATCACAACTAAGATAGCTCAGCGATGAGAGCACCTAAAAATAAAAAATGAAGTCCGGGAGCAACGTAAGAAGGTAGCCTAGATGATGCAAAAAGACCGAAGTTGTTTTGAGTTGAATTACATGAAAACGAATCGATTTGGCGGGGAGTGTCGTTTTCTAGCACTTGAATTCCCAATGAACTTGAATTTATTCTGTAGGATCGAAGCAGTGAACTAGAGTGACGTAGTGAACGCTATTAAGTACAGAGGATGGTTCTAGGAAGTGGGATATTCTTAACTAATTAAAAACAAAGCAAAAATCTTTGTTTTAAGTAAGTATGAAAGTCCTCAACAGAAGGAAGTAAAGTAGAAATAAAATATCAGAAACGAAATAAAATGATAGTCCAAGCAGCTGTATAAGCCAGAGTCGCTCATGGGACTCGATGGATCCGCATGGAATGCACGAAGTGTCTGCTGAGCACTGGATCGCATGTCTCCTATCTCAAATAAATCCTTAGATACCTCAAAATGCGAAAATACTAATAAAGCTCAAAATAGCTTGTTCTGTAATTGAGTCCGTTGTTCCGAGCTCGAATAAATGTTCCAGAGTATTTTGAAGCTTCCTGATGCGTTCCGAAATACCTCAGATGATTCCCCAGCTGAAAATAGACATACTGAACTTGATTTAGATGTATTAGGACCGGATTTCCGAGTATAGAGCCGAGTGAGGCTCATCAGGGGATCTCCTTACTCGGATTCCTTGTCTATGGAAATTATTTCTAAAAGAACTCTCAGCTTCTACTGACAACTTCATCTAACAAGTCAATTGTAAATATTGATAGCTTAGCTTATATCAGGGTTTCGCTATAGTTGTGAATCGTGATACTATTTAGTATACCCTTCAAGGTTAGCATGAGTTTATCCGATATCGATTGCAAGTTTCATTCTGTTCCCAAGAAGTTCTTAACAAGCGCGTCATAACCTCAGAAATAGCAAGGTCAGGGATCGAACATACCCTAAAACGTGGCTATAAGTTCCTCTATTATCGTTGGTAAGGGGATATATTGAATCTGTCATATGTGAATGCGTTCCTCTTGCAAGCATGTGATCTGATTGTGAAAATCACACTCCGCACAACGTGCGGTTGCACGCACGATGTCCTCGTTCTTAGGGCCGCTTGCATCTTGGCTTGCCAATACCTGGTTTCACCGGGTCTTCCTATCTCCCAAGAACTCGTCGAGATCTGGAAATCTCGGGAGTTATCGAACTCAATAGGGAAATCGACGCTTCAACATCGTTGATTTTCGGCGTTAATCTCCTCTCTGGGTATTTTGGCTGAAAAGGTTTACGTTGTTGTCGTTCTCATTAAACAGGAAATGCCCAGAAGCGGTCTGGAACATCGATTTGGCCTTCGTTTTTGATTACAGGTTTGATAACTCAAGCCTTAGTAGACGTCTTCACAGTCAATATATAGTATAAGCCAATACGGTCAATAAGTAACGACTATTAAAGCTGTCTATTAGTCCTCTTTATCCATCCAATTCACCATATTATTCGACCAGTCGCCAGCATGGCATCTACCTTCGACATCGACCACAAAGGCTATAACACGATCAGGCTCCTCCCATCAGCCAACGCCTACGTTGGGCAGAAACTCGAAGAGATTCTGCCGAAGCTTAGAGATGTGAAGTTTGATAAGTGGGAGAAGGATTTTGGAGTGTGCCTAGTTCATCGCCACTTCGAACTCATGGAGAATGAAGTCGTCCTCGAGAGAGGCCTTGTTTCTCAGCCTGCACATAGTAATTCTACTCGTTACGCGGAACGCTGGGTTAAGCTGGACGACAAATATATGGCTTACGAGTTTACCGACATGCCAACCTCTTCGCCTCCCAAAGAGCTCTGGGACGCATTCACCCAAGTTATCAGCGACGCTGGCATGTCCGATGTCCTAGGACTATTCTACCTTCCTTCGCAGATTCGAGAGGGAAATTTTATTTTAGAGACATCTTCAGAGGCCGAGAGGACGAATACTGTTGAGTGTCGCAACAGCATCCCAGATGGTGGCCCAGCCATTCGAACCGCCTGGCGTATTGGATCGCTATCGACCAAGATAGATGCGGGGGTTTGCTTTTGTAGTGGTCCTATACACCCTTAGGACCTGTCCGGACCCTGGGTTAGTGCTGACTAGTCAGAGTTAAGTTTCCTTTTTTGTATGTAACTTGGCTACAGTTGTAACCTGGCTAAGAGGCGTCTTCGGCAACACATAGCTAGGTTAATGTAAATGTCACGCTACAACACTTGATCAGATTACGTCATTTTCAATTTTCATCATCTCGCAACTGCGCACAACCCTTTCAATGATAACATTCCAACGCATGCAGGTCTCGGAACTCATTGCTACAAGCCTCACCAATTAGACGTGGCTGATTCAGAGATGAATTAGCAATAATATTGAACATCACGAAGGCATGAGGCGCTCAACAGGTATAGTGTTGGCAAAGTCCGGTTCTGAACCGTGGTTCGAACTCGAACCTACCCGAACGGAACCCTTGGTTCCGTTCGGGGTTCGACTATTTGTATGAACCGAACTGATAAGTCCGGTTCACGGTTCAGGAGACAGTAGTATTCTGCTGAACGCAACTGAACGCGTTCGAACGCGTTCGAACCACAAGGATTTGGACATTGCTACATCCGAGCAAGTCACCAGATCTATCGCATAAATTAGAGTTTTAG
>JASFCW010000514.1:0-10363 GCA_036936985.1 Crucibulum cyathiforme
AGGGCTTGTTGCATATTGTACACAATTTATGTGTTTTTGGGTCAAAATTCGATGTGGAGGGTGCCATGATCAAAATTCCGTTGATATACACATAGAAAATGTAAGATATGTAGGAAATCGGAATAGACAAACGTCAAATTCAAACGACAATCGATATTGACTGCAAGATCAGCTGTGATTGTACATATTTGAAGTCAAAATCTGCATGTTCCGACGCCAGCTGGAACGCTCCGGGACATTGCGAACGCATTGGAACGTGTATTCCAACTCCGCTTGGAATGCCGGACCGTTGGAACGGCCCTGGGAAATCTCCGACATAGGCGTACAGACGGCTGGGAGGGAGATTCGTTAGGTTAGTTTGATATCGGTTCCTGTTCTCTGTCCACTCTGAGAGACACTTACTTTCGACGTCTCTATGTTAGTGAGTTCGGAATTCCTTCCTTCCCATCTATGCGTACCGCGGGCATGCCGATATTACACCGGCCATTCTTCACGACGAACAGAAGACTCAACCAAACCTCACAGTCATCACCGCCACTGTCGACAAGAGCTCCTCGAACATAGATAAATATAACCTCCCTCTAATGTCGACGAAGCCATTAATTCATATTCGATGCGAGCTTCTAAGCCTCCAAGCTTTCCACCTCGAAGAAGGACGACACCAACCAACCCAACACATGCGTGGGCGTCGCAATATCACTTGTTCGACACAGAGGACACGAACACTATCGCCGTGATGGTATACTAGTCAAGGTGTCAATCCCGAGGTCCTTAGCGCACAACCTACCTTCGAACCACCTGCATTGGCTTTGCTCTTGTAGATCATCAGATCTCCGTGTGAGCAAGGCAGCATGGCTCACGCCCCGTCAAGCACTCAAGCTCATCACCAGGGTGCCATAAACTTACTAGTCGTGTGCCGCCAGTTCGTCTGGGTGACGTTTGGCGTCATCAGATGCATTGGACGTGGGTGTCATGGATGGAACTCATCGCGGCGCGCAAGTCCACGTAGAAGGAACTGGCAAGAAGTATGCGCGAACGCAAAAAGGAGCAAAACCCAACGCAAAATGCGAAAAAACTTTCAAACGGAGAGGCAGAGACTCGCCAAACGCAAATTGCCCAATGACACTTCCGATATTTGCACTTACTTTGATGAACCCTTCGAGGTTGGCGGGGAGGAGCCTGCTGTAGAGCCGGTATTGTGGCATTGTTGCTACGGGCTGGGAGAGGAGAAATGTACGAAGCGAGCGACCATGTTGATGGAAAGTGCGTAGAAGGAACGAGAAAATTTTCTTCCCTTCCCTATTGTTGCGTTCACCTGTTCTCCCAAAACCGTTTTCCGAAGCAAAGCCAGAGCTATAGATACCAGCGACAGACCGTCCCCGATCTGCGAACGTGCGTCGGCGCGGGGTTGTGATTGGTTGGTTTCGCGAGGCCGAAGGGGGCTATTTTCGTGCGTTCCGAAAGTTGACCATAGTGGAGATGTCAGGGCTGTCAAAAGCAGGTAGAACAGGATAAGAGCTTCAATGTCGTAGCCTGTAGCATACATGGGCTAATTGGTATACAGTCGCGGACAAGCAAAGACGACAATTTTGGTTTCAGGAGATCGGCTTGGATCGGCGCCTAGATTTTTACTGGACTGGATCCTGAAAGGCGAAATACGTCGAAAAACACATCTCCGAAGTTTTTCCCACGCGATTTTGGGACCCGCTAAATTTTTGGCCCATTTCAACCCACATTTAGTGGCTCTCACCACATCAACAACCAAATAAATGCCGGTAAAGAAATGGCAAAGAGGCCCATATGCTGGGTAAATTATTTTTTGATCACCAAATCAGACACAAACTGGATGCAGTGAGCAGGGGTGGCTGAACAGAGAGTTGAACGAGCACCAGAATTATATTCCATCACTTCCTTTCCTGGAGTATGTGTCGGTAATCACCGATACACTCGTAACGACTCTCACATTTCTGTCATGGTACGTGATGTTACAATGGATTGCCGACCCCCATTTGGGACCCTAGCCGGCGCTTCGCAGGGTGCAACCCGCGCTTATCCAAATTTGGCAGTCTTCAGAATTTTTTCTTTTTACCAGAATCATAAATGGTTTGATGAAAGGAGTCGATAGGAATATTTTCAGGATTTTAGGGGGTTTTCTTTGACGCCCGCCAAATTTTTGGGGCTAAAAACCGAAATTTGCGATTCACAGAAAACGGCTCGTACCAATCAACACATCTAGTCCCAAATGTTACATTTCTGCAATAAAATTCCCGGTATGGTGATTTCTGCACTCTCAAAAATTCAATCAAGTTGATGCCTAAATTTTGTCGTGTTTGCTTGTCCGCGACTGTACTCCTGTTCGCCCTATTCGTTTTGAAATAGATGAAGATGAAAGATGCGGCAGGGCTCTGATCTTTAGCAGCGGCCCTCATTAGGTATATTCTTGTCGGATGGCATGCTATACATCAAACGAATTTGAATTGTCGGCCTTGCCCCTAGCGCAATTATTATTGGATTCGATCATACGACATAAAGGATTACGGTAGGTTTATTTAAGATGAGGATAAAAGTACGTGGTATAAAATACAGTAAGTATATCTGTAGAGTAATATTTTATATGTAGGAGCTTCAGTGGAATATAGATTGTATGAAAGCTGATCGAAAATGAGGCTATAGACGACGAAATCAACTGATCTATACGGATGTCGAACGTCTTCATCTTCCTCGACATTCAACTGAATCCACCATCGTCGTCGATCATCTCGAAGACCAGCTCCAGCAATGCCCAACAACCCAGCATCAGCACGATCAACAACCGCGTTGAGGTGTGATGCACGACTGATCATATGCGTGAACGCGAGTCGCTCACCCATCGAGACAAGGTGCTGGTACCTACTGAGACAACGCGACGGGATTTAGTGGAGTGCGAAATTTGAGAGTCGTTATTCAACAATACGCTGAAACATAGGAGCAGATGTACCAGCACAGGGCAAGCAGCTGTGTCCATCTTGGTGCTCTGGCGAAGTAGATATATGCACGGTGTCCTACCGCTGAAGGCTGGGACAACGTCCAGGACGTGATGGCGCCAGAATAGAGTAAGAGGCTGATAACAGAGGTGCGAAGGCGTGCCGAGGGAGGGAGTACGACCATGATGCAATTCAAGTACTGACGCTGCTGGCGGCGGGCCCGACGGACCACCTACCATGATGCACGAACACGGCTAATTCCAGCGATGTTAAAGATGAGACGGATCGCCTCGTTGACGAGTGTGGTGTTCGACCTTTGTACCTTTCCTCCCTGTCTTCCCCTATCCTCCTTTTCTCTTCCCTTCTAGACAACTGAATACACGCCTCCCTCCGCAGCACGACTACCTCCACCCCGTTATTCGTCCCCGCCAGCATCCGCATCTCTCCACCATCACCCGTCCTTCATCTGCGCCGTGCTCTGCTTCCACCTTCCTACTACTTGCGTGGGTCCTGCTTGGAGTACGATCCTCTTCGACGAATGTGGTAGGACCTGGGGTTCCGCATCCTCCTCGGCAGTGGCTTTGCATTCCCCTTCGAACCTAAGTCCTCCACCAACGGTGACCGCAGTCGAGCAATCAAGCGAATTTGAAGCGGTAGGGGAAGAGGAAGCTAAAGCCCGTACAACTCAATACAAAGACTCCCCCCAGCGCCCAGCCCTCCCATTTTGAGCTCCTTGAGCGCAAGGAAGGGGGGGATGAACTGAGCGTGAGCAGCCCGACAGGGTTGTGACTCCTTCATAGGGAGTTGGGTGAAGGATGGGAGGAGTGAGGCGGGACCGTTGTTGTTGGTAGTGGATGGGTGAAGCGACATTTAATGCAATCGTGGCTGAAGCGCTGATCGTTGATCGTGGTGGCGATGTAGATGTTGGGGGTTGTTGGGCTGGGGCTTCTAAGCTATTATCTCTCCAACTTAACCTTGCTTTCTTCGCTCTGTTCTCCTAGATCTACTAATTGCGTACTCGCCATATACATGTTTCGTACTTCCCGCCACATTGCGTTGGACTTCTTCCTATGCATCTACCTAGAGTGCCTATCCTCTACCACTACAAGTTCAACCTAGGAGAGCCGACATATGTACAGGTATCAACAGGCGTGCAGCACCCCTCCCTACCCGTACCACTCAATGTGTGGTCTGCATCTATTAATGTCTCTATCCGAAATATACTTCATTACCAGAGCCTATGGTTACGTTCCCAGTGTATCGTTCAGCTAGATGCATGGTTCGACAGCAGGTATGAATTTTTTCTTCTTCGCTTTAGCTACTTTTCTACGCGTGCACTCAGGCCTTGATATGTACCATGGAAGCACCCGCCAGAGCTCTTTCATCCTTTCGCTAGAGCGGTGTGTTGCGTTCATTACCAGGTCCACGTGAGTTTTCCCTTGAGCGGATGGATGCATGACCGCCCCTTCTCTGTGGATGAACAGACAGACGGATGAACAGATGGCGGCTCAGCATTATTTTCCTCTGGCTCTTCCTTTCCATTCACTTTTTTCCTCCCCTCCTCCATGCTTCATTCCCCGAATGCAGAACGCAAACAACCTCCCAACCATTCCACTCATGTGCCTACTTTCAGCTTTACATATATACTTTTACGTATGATAAATCCAGTGGTCGCATCACCATGGCATCAACCTCAGTGGAAGGACGTGTAGCAGGTAAAATGCAACTTTTGTTCTTGGTATGATCTATCCATACAAAGTTCAACGGTCTACTATCTACCAGCACCTCGGAAACCTCGGTTTGAGCTTTCTTCCATCCCTGAGGTGGTAAGGTTCCGTCCTTTCCCACTCAAGTGATTCTATCCTGCGGCAATGAATGTAGGGCCGCGCTTTTGTCCGTGAATGGATGGACGAAGATTCGACTGATATAAGGACCAGTCAATGGCTCTCATTCTCCATAATCCGTACCATTAACGATTTCAATTGAATATGAAGACTTGTTTGATTCATGCTCATGATTCGATGTTGCTTGTTTTATGTTATTGTCAAAGCCAGAATTGTTACCCCCGTTATGACCCCACTTCCTTCGAGTATTCCCCAGCGGTATTTCTCCAACACAACCAATCTTCTGGTCTTACAACTTATATACAACAGAGACTACTCATAAAAAATGAGAACAGTGGTGACACAAACAGTTATTACCATAAAATAAATAAGGAGAAATGAAGGATGAGGAAAAATGAGAATGTTAGAAGCTCAATGCAAGATTCAGTATAATTACAATTTATACTTCAACCTTAGTGTCATTTTTCATTTCGAATAAATCTGTAGATGAAGATGCACACATGGTCCACTCTTTCCCGTGGTAAAAATGGGAGTCGAATATAATGATAGGAGCACCCAATATACCAAGAAGGAATGGCCGTTGAAAATGCCAGCGAAGATGACCTGGTACCCAGAGCAGAAGTTCAGAGTTCTGGCCTGTGATCCATCCGTTGTTATGGAAAGTAGGATTGGATGAGAGGAATTCACTGTTATGTGAAACCAGCTCACTACAGTCGTAAGCCTTGCTTGGATTTTCAACTGAGAAAAAATAATTGTAAGAAGTTTAAATAATAGGATCATGATGAGATTGTAAGCACCATTTGATTGCTCAGTAACTGCATCCCAGAGACAAATTGTTCGATCGTCAGAGCCAGAGACGATGAGTGGTCCATCAGCTGAGAATGCGACAGAGTTCACATCATTCTCATGGCCACGTAAAGGCTCGCCAATTGGTTGCTGGGTCTCTGCATCCCAGAGACGAATTGTTCGATCAGAAGAGCCAGAGACGATGCGTCGTCCATCAGCTGAGAATGCCACAGAGTTCACAAAACTCTCGTGGCCACGTAAAGGCTCGCCAATTGGTTGCTGGGTCTCTGCATCCCAGAGACGAATTGTGAGATCAAAAGAGCCAGAGACGATGCGTCGTCCATCAGCTGAGAATGCGACAGAGTTCACGTCTCTCTCATGGCCATGAATTATTCCTTGTAGATAATGCCAATTGACTTCCAGTGTATTCTTCAATTTTAACAACCGTGGAAACTGATTGAAATAATGCTTGCGTATCCACGACTCTCGAGGTGAAAATACTAACCCTGACAGGTAAATATGCGGTGTGGCTTGTGACATTGGCACTCCAAATGCACGGATGAATGACAAACAATCTCGCGCCATCATTTTAATGGCATCATCTTTAGTCTACAAATTTATGTTCAGTGACATACAAGACTCTCTGCAGAAGAACGTACGGAAGTCCATGTAACCAGTGATGCTAATGATACAGATGCCCATTCCAATACATCATGAATGCTTAGTACCTCAAGCCATGAAAGTAGTTTCGATTCCAGAAATGACAATACAGCTTTACGTGCGATTTCCTCGTATTTGACTTTCTCAAGGTGAGACACCCAGTACAAACAACTGTAAGACACATGTTTTTCAATTCTTTGAGACAAATCGGGGATGTCTTTATTTCGTCGATATGAAGATTCAATATGCCCCATATTGAATTGTAATTCGCGTTCCATGGTTTTAAAGCAGGCCATTGCTAGTTGATACTCATTTTCCATCCTATTGAAACGAAAATCGTCTGGACTTGAATCAATCAGGAAGTCAACGAATGACTGGTGGGTGAACCGGAGATCGGAGCCAGCATCGAGGACTGGCCTCAACTGCAAACATATAAAATCTATTTCTTGTGCATTGACAGAAGGCAGGAGCTTTGCAAGGTCTCTAGCTGACAAGGGGACCCTCGCCACAATAATTGCACCTGAAACTTGCCTGAAGAGGCTGATATCCCCAGCTCGACGAAACTTCGATACCAAGATACGTGCATATAACTTTTCTAGCTCCTCTAAGCTGCTGACCACTTGTCCCACCCTAACAGCCTTCAACAAGTCAACCAATGTTTTGGTTGGTTCACCATCTTCGAATAATTTCACGACAGTGCTAGCCCAAATGAACAATCCGGCCGCAGCATTTGTCATATCTTGCAACTCTCTTTCAGTTGGCCATGGGCGCTGAATTGATGGATACGGCTTCGCAATTTCTTCTAAGCTAAACCTGAGATATGCTAGAATGTCCTGCGATGATTGTTGCGTGACATTTTGACCAATTTCGAGATCCCTACATCTATTATGGTCATCGTTAAGCTTAGAGACAATGTCATCTTCATCACGACTTGTTAACAGCAATTTAAACTGTAGAGGCCAACGGCTTAAAGTGCTCAGAACATCCTTCCGATAAGAGCGGTGTTCATTCAATCCACCACATTCATCGAGGGCATCCAGAAGAACTACATGATGTCTGCTTCGATGTACGTGTAATTCAGCACTTGCAGTCAGTGGAGCGACGATGAGGGTATCAAAGATTTCGGCAAAACTGGTCTGATTCGGGTCAATTTCTCCATCTCGAAGCATCTTGATGGCATTTCGGCGAATCTCAGGATGTTTCTGAGCCAAGTCATAAGCAATCGAGTACCACAGCGATGCCGGGCTCTGTGAAGCGACCTGATCGCGTTGGAAGAAAAAGCTTGATCCAAGAGAGCCCGCCCTTCGTAAACGTTTAGCGACAGTAAGAGCAATTGTAGATTTCCCAGTCCCCGGATATCCGTGGAGCCAGAATATATTCGGACCATCCAAGTCATCGACCCACTCATCGATCGAGTTTAGAATGTCTAGACGCGTATCAGACATGCACTCGTTGTGAATGACTCTTGTAGAGTTTCCAGGTTTGAGGCGTTCTAGGATATTATCATCCTGCCTCATTTCTACAGAGCAATTAGCTGACTGAAAGAGCGCAGTGCGAAAAACACTGACTGGAATCATCAAGCAACGCTTTAAGAGAATTCTCAATCCCATCCAACATCGAGCCTGCGTGCACAGCAAGCCGACGGTCAAATTTTCGCTTGAATGACTCGAAGCGCTTGATAAGATCATCAAGCTCGGTTCTAGTAGCTTGAGCTAATGTCGCGAGAAGTCTTGCTATCTCGGGATATCAGAATAGTAACTGCCACAATGAAATAAGACATACACCATGATCCGGGTAACTTATATTTTTGTATAAAATTTGCTGTCTCCTCAATGAGAGGGCGAAACTCCTCGAGCGCTTCCATCAGGTGCCCAGGTTTCGCAAATTGGCGCACATCAGTGACGCAGATCAACGAATCAGCCATTTCGGTAACGAGGTTACATATGTCGTCGTCGCATTTTGCTTGGTTTTTTAAGGCCTACCAGTCCAGCCTCGATGAACATATGTGCGTATGGATATGAAAATACGCACTTCGTACACTTTGTTAAGGCAAGCAATTACAGCTTGGGCGATTGGATTGAGCTAAAATATTTATAAACAGAGAGCCTATCGACCAAACTTATGGATACGCACCCCACTAACCGCAACTGCAACGCCCATGAGCGTATCCAGGAACTGGCGGCCTATCATCATGCGATTCAGAGCACTGCGCAACTCTTTCGACATCTCCACGGCCGCTTCGATTAGATCCTGCGATGGGTCTGGAGTCTGTAGATGTCACTCAACAACATAAATCAAGTGAAACGGAACTAGGAGAAACCAACCATGCTGAAGCTAAGAAGGATCTCGAACTTTGCATCTACTGAGCTCAATACTTGATCTGTAAATGGATCAGGATTCGGGAAATGGTTCCTGAACTGCATTCTGCATACCGGTCAAGTTCAATGTATTTCCTTCTCTAAGAAGCTTCTTTGCGATCTCTGTCGTAAATATAGTCTCGATGAGGATATCGTCCTTATGCAATCGATGTTTCTTTTTTATTTGTATTTTCAAGGTAGCCCCGTCATTAAGAGAGCTAGGGAGAATGAGTCAAGCAGAAGTTTAGTTATTTAGCGCACTGCTTACTAGGGAAGATCAAACGTGTATCGTGCAAGTGCATTTCTTTTGTTGAACTTCTTTTTCGCAATTCGTTTAGAGTTGAGCGTAGCTTCAACGAAGTAACCATCGGTCTTGCTATCCTCAGGAACTTTGGCGCTGATTGCTGCGAAAGAACATCAGAGAGTGCTTGACAAAATCAAGTTGAAATCGTGAACGCACTGGATATCTGAACACTCATACTGGTAGACGTTTTCACTAGGATACAAGGGAGTGTCGGTTGACTGTAAGGGTGTCGTCTCGTTTGCGTGAGCGAGGATACAGCCTCGTGCTTTACACCATGCACAGGTCATGTGTACTTGACCAAAACGGTTGGACAAGTAATTTTGGACGATTTGGCTTCTCCGTCTCGTGCCGATTCTCATGTGCCGTTTTTCATTGCTACCAGTCATTTATATCTTAAAATACCAAAGACAACTTAAGCAGTAGGAGCAACATCGTCAGTATTCGAGGTCCACCTTCGCTCTCGCTCGACCACTCGCTTTATTCCGATCCAATACCACGTGATGAATCTTTGCTCCTACTCGTATTTAGGGTTCTCCCTGGTTTAACAGAATGAATCACTGATGTGATGTTCGGCATGGAGGCGAAGCGTAGAAAGAGGAGAAGTCATAAGGATGTCAGATTAATCCAATCATCCTTTGAGATCTGTGTGCATACGCCTAGAGACGCTGGTCGGCATCATAATCTTCCTATTGAACGTGGGTGCATGTCAGTTTTGCGAAGTCACCTGGAGCGGCAGTAGTGATATATTAACGGTTTTCGGCGTTAAGTACCAACGGCAGTATAGCTGCATTCGGAAATCTCGACAAGGTATCCATCTTGATAAGCATGCTAGGTAAGGGCATATACTATGTCAACTTGGAAATTCCACCAAGAGACGTGGTAGGGAAACGAAGTTGTCGAAAAAACCAAGATTGAACCCTGTAGACGAAACAGAAGGATAGCATTTGAGCGCAGGAAAGGTTCAAGTCGCCCAGAGAAGCACGTGGAGGACGAGTGGACATAGCTTTGGCGCCGGGTGAAATGAAAGAAGTAATCATATAATACATACAGTCGTTGAAGCGGTAACCACCCAGCACGATGAGAATGAGAGTATGCGAACGCACGATCAAGGCGGTCAGCATGAAAATAACGCAGGTGTGTTAAGACATTGAGGACGGATGGAGGAACAGGAGGTCGAGAATAACGTGCCAAGGGTTTGGGAAAGATCGACACCTGCACGAATGCTGTGCAAAGCGCTACAAGACAAAGAACATTGCCAAGATGCAGAAGTCGTAGGAGATGAAACGCCCATGCTAGAGCAGAGCGGCCTCTCGACCAGAAGCGTGTCTGCACGAGCTGCTAAATCATGCTGAATTTGAATCAACGCAGACGAATCAGCTCTCTATTTTCGATGACGAACTGCAAGAGCACACGACAACTCACCATGAAACTGATTCTCGCATGAATCCC
>JASFCW010000515.1:0-10355 GCA_036936985.1 Crucibulum cyathiforme
TCTGAAACTTCGTGATGCGTTCCGAATCATCCCAGACGATCCCTAGTCGAAAATAGATATGCTAAGATTGATTTAGCAGCATCAGGACCGAGTTTCCGAGTACAGAGCCATGTGAGGCTCGTCACCGCGAGTGATGAGTGGTGAAGTGATTCAAAAGTGCGGAGTTGTATGTGAGTGGTGCAGAGTTTGTGATAGCGTGCAGAGTTGTATGACAAGGCATGGATATAACAGTATCCCCCTCTTAGGACCGAACCCTGAGGTCCATCAGGATTGGTGATTGGTGTTGTTTGCATGAGAGTGTGATGTCAATATATAGTAGGAGTAGTTGGTGGGTGCATTGAGAAAAAACTTTCCCATCTCGCGATAAACTCATTCCTGATGTCTTCGTCCCAACAATCCACTATTGAAGTCCCTGAAGAGGACAAGTACACCCAGGCAATGTGGAAGATTCAGGAAGACACCGCACAAAAACTCATGGAGATCATGGAGAAGAAGAAGGCAGCGGATGAGGTGAAGAGGTTGGAGGAAGAGAGACAGAGGCAGGAAGAGTTGGTACACCATGAGCATGAGGCGCAAGAGCAGCGGGAATGGGAGGAGAACGAACACTGCGAGAGGGAGGCTACTGAGGCTGCAGCATTGGTGGAGATGGACATTGATGAAGGTGGAGAGGATGAGCTTGCGGAGATAGTCTGGCGCCACGAGGAGAGGTATCAGGAGAGGATGAATGCCACACCGAAGAAGAAGAGGAAGCAGAGGGTGGTAAATGAGGAGCAAAAGGAACTCAAGGCAGTAAGTGTTTAATTTGAAATGGTTTGTTTTGTTTGATTTGACAAGCTATGTAGGATATCAAGAGAGGCATAGTGTGGTTTGGTGAAAGACAGGCAGACGATCCGCAAAGGGTGAATATTCAATAGTGCGGAGTTCTTGTTTGCTAATGCAGAATTGTAGTATTCCTGCTTTGCAGATGGTTTCAACTACATGAAGAACACCAGGTGGGAGCTGGACAAAGTCAGCCCCAGTTCCAAGTGTGCGCGAAACGGTGTGCCTTGTTGGTGATGGGTTATCCCCGCACAGGAGAAAGGCTCCTGCCTGTGGTGTGCGGACAAGAAGTGGCCTTGCTTCGAGGTGAAGAAGCACACCAATATCCCGAATGAGTGGCAGCGCATGCAAGTGGGGTCAGACAGCAAGGTGGAGGCAGGCCCATTGAAAAGGGCAAGGACAAATAGCTCTGGTGGAGAGGCTGAGTCAGCATGGGATATGGCAAGGGTGGTGATGGCCTCCTTGCGGGAGACATTGACAAACATGCAGAAACAACAGAGTTCATGTGGCAAACGTCAGCCGCATTCGGAGATGTAGCGAGGGAGATGCGGGGAGTGATGTACGAGGTTCGTTTGGTGGTCAACCATTTGGGTACTGAACTCCGCGAGGTTCTTCAAGACCACGCGGATGCACAAGTCTGCAGTGCCCTGGCTCAAGAGGCCCTTGCTGAGGCTTTGGTGAGGAGTGCAGTTGCACAAGAGGCAACAACAGAGGCAATGAATGGCATCTCGAAGGAGATGAGGACGAACCGCAGGAAGACTGAGGCGAGGTTGAAGAGAGGAGAGGAGGTTAGGGTGGAGTTGGCATGAAAAGAGGCGGAGTTAGCGAAGGCACTGGGTGGAGATGTTGAGATGGCCACCAAAGAGGCCCAAAGTGCAGAGATTGAGGAGCAAAGCACAGAGTTGGGAGAGAAGGATGTGGAGAAGGAGGGGCAAGAGGATGGAGAGGTTGAGGAGAGTCAAACTCTCCAAGACTAGAAAAATGTATATAATAGATTTTGTTTTCTTTTTGTTCTATAATTTCTTGTGATTCAAAGAGAGACTAAGTAAGATTGATACATAAGTGAAAAACAATGAAAGCATAAGGAAAAGTAAGAGTAGAAACACAGAGAAGTATGAAGTACGTGTGGAGATGTGAAACTGAAGGTGGAAAAGAGAGAAGGAAATCTATAATTTGTCTAGGGGTGTTATATCCATGCCTCGTCACACAAACTCCACATGCTATCATGAACTCCGCACCACTTACATACAACTCCGCCCTTTTGACTCACTTCACCACTTGTCACTCACGGACTTCCAGTCCCACCTCGTTATGGTTTTATCCTATTATCTCCTCAGTTTATCTATTTCTAGTTACCTAGTTCTCAGCCACCATTACTTAGTTCTCCACCTCCATACTCAGTTCTCCACCACCATTACCCAGTTCTCCACCTTTACTTAGTATATAAACTTAGATACTTCACTATGTAACATCAGTTCGAATATCAACTTAGTTATCCTACTTTAACTCACCTTGAGTTCTAGTCAACTCCACACTCCTCTGTAGAACTCCTGCAGGGAGATCTCCTTGTTGTTCAGAACTCCACCTTGAGTTCTGGCTTATCTTGTCCCTTGTCCTCTGGAATCCAGGGACAGCTAGTGGAAAGGGGCACAGCACATAAGCTGAAGCTGAAGTCCCTATTACACCCTCAAGGCAATCCAACTCCAAGCCTCGGTGTTCTACAACTCTGTGCTTAAGTCTTCCATTCTCTGATACTGGACTTAACAAGGGGACCAGGCATGTGGGGATATTTGAGATGGAATTCCTCAAGTAGTTCTTGAGTGTGATCAAGTTCAGTGGCTGGAAGCCATGATTTGGATTCGTCGGTGTCCGCATATCCAAGCCAATGGACTTTGTAATGAAGTTTACAATGTTTGTATCACCTGTCTATCTTGGACTTGAGAATTTCTTCGACCTCGTACTCAATATCACCTTCGATCTCAACAGGAGGAGGTGGACTAGGTACCCAGCCAGGGATGATGTTTTTGTGATGGGGTTTGAGCATGGAGACATGGAAGACGGGGTGAACAGCGTGCATAGATTCAGGAAGCCGAAGGGTGAAGGCTTGGGAGCCAGCGTGACCTATAATTTCATAGGGGCCTAAGAATTTCTCTGAAAGTTTTTTTGAAGGCCTAGTAGTGTTGAAGAACTTTGATTTGATGTAGACTTTCTGTCCAATTTTGAAGTTGGGTGCAGGAATCCTGGACCTGTCTGCGGAGATCTGGTACTGTTTCTGAGATTCAGAGATTTCTGCACGTAAAAACTGGTGGAGTTTGTTGAGGTCCACAACATAGTCACGGGCTTTCAAGGATGCAATGTCGCATTCGGGATGTATGGAGATGGAGGGGTCATAGCCCTTGTTGGCAAAGAAAGGAGACACACCAGTGGTAGCACTAGGTGCGTTATTGTAAGCAAACTCTGCGAGGGGTAAGAGGTCATGCCAGTTGTCCTGCTGGTAATTGCAGTAAATCCGAAGGTACTGTTCCAGAGTTTGGTTAGTATGTTTGGTTTGGCTGTCACCTTCTGGATGATAACCCAAAGTGAAGTGGAGTTCCATATTAAGAATCTTGCCTAAAGAGCGAAAGAAGTGGGAGGTAAACTTGGTACTGCGGTCAGAGGTGACATGTGAGGGGACTCCATGCTTGGAGAACACATGAATGACGAATAGCTGTGTGAGTTCTGCAGAGGTGATGGTGTTGTGAGTGGAAATGAAAATGGATTGTTTTGTGAGTTGATCAACAATTACTAAAATGCTATTGAAACCACTAGAGCCAGGGAGTTTCTCTATGAAATCCATTGATATCGAGTGCCAGGGTCTAGCAGGGATGGGAAGCTGCTTGAGTGTACCATAAGGTCGGTGTTGTTGAGGTTTAGAATGCATACAAGTCACACAGGACTTGCAGAATTCCTTAACCATAGTATGAAGGTTTGGCCAAGTGTATTCATGGTGTATAAGCATGAGTGTCTTGTTTTGACCGAAGTGACCAGAGACTATATGATCGTGTTTGTACTGTAAGACGTGTAGGCGGAGATCACCTATGTCTGGCACATAAATTTGATTATCAAGGCGGAGAAGTCCAGCTGGATTGCGAGTCCATTGCAGAGAAGTGGGAACAAGAGGGTGAGCTGAGGTGATTGGGTCATCTGCTAATGATGCTAAGATATCCGAATGGAGTTTCTCTACGTCCATAAGCAGAGTGCTTCAGAGTATTGGGAATGAAAGAATGGTAGTGCGAAGTGAAGTGGAGAGCTGTTCTTGAGTGAATACTGGTCAATAATTGTGAGGGTTAACCTTGGCATAGTCACTATTCCCCTCTTTTGGGTAGATGTCCCATCATCTAGTTAACGAGTCCAGTTTAGTGCCTAATTTACCAGGTCAGAAACGGATGATAAGGTTGAACTATGAAAGAAATTCTGACCAACGTGCTTGATGGTGTGCCAAAATCTTCATGGTAGTGAAGTATTCTAGATTCTTGTGATCAGTGACAACGTCTATGGGAAGAGCTGCACCTTCAAGATAATGCCACCAAGTTTTGAATGTGGAGAAGATAGCCAAAAGTTCCTTATCATGTGTGTCATAGTTCAATTCTGGTGTGGTAAAGGTGCGAGAATGGAATGCAATAGGGTGGATTTCACCATTAGGAAGAACAATAGAAAGGATTGCTGCCAGGGCATAATCAGAAGCATCTGTTTCAATGATGATTTGAGCATCAGGAATCCAATGAGTGAGTATAGGAGCGGTAGTGAACGCCTTTTTGAGAGTTTCAAAGGATTTCATACATTCAGTAGACCAATTCCATGCGGAGTCCTTGTGGGTAAGGTGAGTAAGTGGAATTACAATGTTGGAGTAGTTCCAAATGAACCGACGATAGAAATTTGCAAAACCTAGGAAAGACTGAATGTCTTTCACTTTGCGAGGTTCTGGCCATTCCTGAATAACCTTGATTTTGTCTTCAGACATCTTCAAACCATCAGGGGAGAGGATGTAGCCAAGGTATTCCACCTCTTTAGAGTGGAATTCACACTTATCTGCATGGGCATAGAGATTATGCTTGTGGAGTCATTTGAGTACCTCACAGACATGAGAGTGGTGTTGAGAAGGGTCGTTGGAGTAAATGAGAATATCATCAAGGTAGACAATGACACAGACATTGAGGAGATCCAAGAATATATTGTTCATAAATCACTGGAAAGCTGCAGGTGTGTTGGAAAGTCCGAAGGGCATAACCATCCATTCAAAAGAGCTGTAGCGAGTGCGAAAGGCAGTTTTCCACTCATCACCCTTGGCAACGTGCACTAGATGGTAAGTGTGATGGAGGTCTATTTTCGTATAAAGACAAGCCTTGTGAGGACTATCCAAGAGATTGGAGATCAAGGGCAAAGGATAGCGATCCTTTTTGGTGATCTTGTTGAGACCTCGGAAATCTACACAAAGCCGAAGGGAGCCGTCCTTTTTCCAAACAAAGAGAATGGGTGCACCATGCAGAGAGTTGGTTGAGTGAATGAAACCATTGGTAAGGTTTTCATCAATGAATTTGCGAAGAGTGGAGAGCTCGGATTGCGAAAGGGAGTAGATGGTGCCGAGAGGTGGTGAAGTACCTTCCTCAAGATTTATCTTGAGATTGTAAGGGCGGTGTGGGGCAAGTTTATTGGCCTTGGCTTTACTAAATACATCTGCAAATTCATGATATTTGGCAGGCACAGTTGAGAGGTCAATGGTTTTGGCAGTTCCTGCAGCTAGAGTAGCTATAGGGGCAGACAGGTTGGAAGGGTGGATTTGGAAGACTTGAGCACCCTCTAACTTGATGGCTCATGAGAAGGCCACTGAGTTGATCAGAGAGACTGAAGGTTTTCTGTGTGGAGTATCCAGTGGTGAAGGTGGAGAAGGGTTTTCTGCTGCAGGCAAGGTAGCCGCATGTGCGGAAAAGGTCAACGAGTGTGGAGATGACTCTGTGGGATGGAAAGAAACAGCTTTAGCAACCCAATCAATCAACAGATTGTGCTGGCAAAGCCAATTATATCCAAGAACCACAGAGCAAGCAGAGTCTAGAGGAGTTACAAAGAACTCAAGAGCTAGGATTTCACCAGTAGGAAAAACAGTAGGGAGAGAGACTGTCTGAGTGATTACCACATTGGTACTTCCATCTATAAGACACAGTTGGATGGGAGAAACAGAATGGCATTCTAAAGAAATTTTCATAACAAAATTTGAATCTATAAAACAATGAGAAGTGCTGCAATCTATCAACGCAAGAAAAGAGAGTGGAGAAGTAGAGGAAGTGAGTGGGATTGTAAGGGAATCAGGATCAGAAAGAGTGGATGTGTTGAGACAGGCCTCCTTAATTGTGTGGTTGGAGACAATGCAGCTCTCATCCCACACAGAGTCAAGAGAGCTGCTCTCTATTTTTTTGAGTCCAGTGAGTTGGACTTCTTCTCTTCAACCATTGCTGTGCGGGCTTTGGCTTTGGAGAAGCTGGAGGTGGACTTGGTGCAGTCATGAGCCATGTGACCACTACCACCACAGAACATGCATAGGTTATTATCCATGCAGCGTTTGCGTTCCTCAGGGGTGAGTTTACCATCCTTGCCTAGTTTTGATGACAAGTCTGGCTTCTTGGCTGAGGTGCTAGCCTGTTGGGACAAGGATGTAGATGAGGAAGAGGTGGAGTTGCCCTTGGATGAGGTGGACTTCTGCTGACTTTTTGACTTGTCCACACTCAATTTCTCGGACTTGTCAGGTTTGTCAGTGGAGTTGTGCTTTTCTTGCACAACCTCACCCTTGTGCTCCCGATAACACCTGTCTATGACTTTGGCGAGTTCCTTCATGTCCTTGAGATTCTTGGGTTTGCCAAGATCACTGATCCGGTCTTTGATGTGATCAGGGAGACCTTCATAGAATCAGTGTCGGAGTGCTGCTTCACCATAGTCAGTGAGTTTAGTTAGCCTCATAGCGATTGAAGAGCATAATATATTTGGTGACATGCTGGTTGTCCTTCATGGTCAAATTCTCAATTTGAGTTTCGGCATCACCTTCAGGGTCATCAGGCCCGAAGTTGGTGCAAAGGACATGGAAAAACTCATCATAGTTGTCCAACCAGAGAGGAGGAATATGGGTTTCACCCATAATTCCAGGTTCGAACCAATCCAATGCTGTGCCTTTAAGATAGGAAATCACAAAAGTGATTTTGGAGGTGTCAGTAGTAAAGGCTGCAGGATGGTCACAGAAATGTAGGCTGCAAAGAAAGATAAAGCTGCAGAGTTTGCTAGGGTCCGAGCCATCAAAGGTATCTGGGTCATGGAGTTTCAACTTGGATGCAGAAGCTGCAGATGGCTGATGCCGCAAGGCTTGAGCCACATCCACGAGAGCATCTGCAAGTCCATATGCGGGATGGTTGGAGATCTGGTGGGAAGTTGTTGGACAGGTGGAGTTGGTGGTCTGCCGTCATCATCATCACCATTGTTGCCATTGTCGCTGCCATCACCACCTGGTGGACCCTCTAGGTTGGGATCATTGTCAGGCAGGAGTTCGTAGTTGTCATCATTGCTGCCATTATCACCACCATCACCTTTGTCACCATCATCACCACCTGGTGGACCCTCTGGGTTGGGATCATCATCAGGCAGGGAAGCGGCTGGCTGTCCAGCGGGAGGTGGGGGTGGTTCTTCAGTCATTGTTGTAAGAGATGGGCTGTTTGGAATACGAGATGAACGACTAGCAGTGTTGCGACCTCTACCAAGAGTATGGGATGCACGCCCAGTGATGTTGCGACCTCTCCCAGGAGTTCGGGAGATTACAGTGGTAACTGCTGCTGTGCATCTGGTGCTAGTATGAGTAGCCATAAGTAACTGATGTATAAGATGCTAGTCAAAAGTACGAGTTTGAATATACTGTTAAGTCCAGTATCAGAGAACAGAAGACTTAAGCGCGGAGTTGTAGAACACTGAGGCTCAGAGTTGGATTGCCTTGAGGGCATAATAGGGACTTCAGCTTCAGCTTATGTGCTGCGCCCCTTTCCACTAGCTGTCCCTGGATTTCAGAGGACGAGGGACAAGATAAGACAGAACTCAAGGTGGAGTTCTGAACAACAAGGAGATCTCCCTGCAGGAGTTCTACAGAGGAGTGTGGAGTTGACTAGAACTCAAGGCGAGTTAAAGTAGGATAACTAAGTTGATATTCAAACTGATGTTACATACTGAAGTATCTAAGTTTATATACTAAGTAAAGGTGGAGAACTGGGTAATGGTGGTGGAGAACTAAGTAATGGAGGTGGAGAACTAAGTAACGGAGGTGGAGAACTAAGTAATGGAGGTGGAGAACTAAGTAACGTAGGTGGAGAACTAAGTAATGGTGGCTGAGAACTAGGTAACTAGAAATAGATAAACTGAGGAGATAATAGGATATAACCAGAATGAGGTAGGACTGGAAGTCCGTGAGTGATGAGTGGTGAAGTGATTCAAAAGTGCGGAGTTGTATGTGAGTGGTGTGGAGTTGTATGACGAGGCATGGATATAACATGAGACTGGAGTCTGGAAGCAAGTTGCAACATGTCAGTGGATATTTAATACAATTTTTACAGCTTATTTTCAACACATTCATTCCAAATCTAACTTGATTTAAATCTCCACTCATTTTCATTATAATTAAATGGCTAACATGCCAAATCTGAAGTTGAAAAAGCTGCTATTCACAACATCAAGTGGCACATGATGATTTATTGTCATGTGCAGTCACAGCCTATCACATGCTGAAGGACTTTCCTGTTGAAGAGGTTGAGAAGGAGCTTAATGGTGAGGAACTTGACTTTAACAGTGTTGGGAATGATGAAGAAAGCAGCAAGGAAGACAATAGCAACAACAAGGAGAAGATATCAGCATGATTAGATCTCAATTGGGTTCACCAAGCAGATGGCATCAGCATGTGTCACAATGGATCAAATCAAGAAAATCAGACTTTGCTCATGCCTTTCTGTTTTATGGGCTCAATTTCTCATTTTTTCACATGTTATTAGACTCATTGTATGGAGAATTCTTGTAGCTTCCATTTTATATAATTTTTATGGCTCAAAGACAATTTTTGTTTAATAAAATTGCATCGCAATATTTCAGCATCACAACCAGGGGTGGATGACTGTAACATAAAATAAGCATCTCCCCCATCTCTGAGAATGTCTGTGACCCACACAGAGAGATTGCACACTCAAATGGCTCCCAACACAGAGGATAACCCATGTCAACACATATACATAAGAGGAGGTTCAAATGCTCCTTGACCTGACCTTTGAACTCCTACACACACTACCACTCCCCAAATTCCATGTTATAACATCCCTCTGAGCCCATTTATACAACCTGTGAGCTACCCCCAATATTATCCCAACTATACCTTTCCTGGACCAATGGCTACACCATTTCATTTGGAGGATACTCCCCATTTCTCAGATACATCCCACAGCCCCAATTTAAGTCTACATAAACTCCATATATACTCCATGTACACTCCTTGTACACTCCATTATATGCCTCTAAGTGTATATAAATTGGAATATAATACATATACTCCATGTATACTCCATGTACATATTATGTACACTCTATCATATACCTCTAAATCTATATTGATTGGAATATAGCACATATACTCCACATACACTCCAAGTATACTCTATGTATACTCCATGTATACTTCATATAAACTGCTTAAATATTATTAGTTTAACAAGTAATAAAGCATTTTATATAGATACAACAGTATTAAAAATATTCAAATAAATCAAACTGAACTACCCTTTAATATCAACCATCTATCTCTTCATCTTCATCACTCTCCTCTGCTCTTAATACAGGATTGTTATTTCTTTTTTTCTGTTGTTTCTTGATAATTTGCTGGGTATGAATAAATAATAATGAATGCATAGTCCAATTAAAATTCTCAACATTCATTTTATTAACAGATGACTGAAAGCCTCCAATCCAAGCATTCAATTGCTCACATGCCTGCAAAATCAAAAAATTAAATACAATATATTAACAACAAAATATATCTGACCTGAGTATTAAATGCTTATTTATAGTGAGGATTTCCTTGCTTATCATTTTCCACAATAACCAAGTTAGGTGCTGAGCCATTAAGTGGTGCTGAATTACACCACTTTTGGCAAATATAATCTGTAGTGCAATGATTGATATACAGTGGCGTGCAAAAAGAACGCATGTGACAATTTTTTGAGGGTTGTGCAACTTGTTGCATCCATATCTTCACTGTTTCCCGATCATTCTCCGTGATTTAAATTTTAATACGAAGGTATGACTCTGATCTACAGTATTGTAGCATATTAGCTAAATTGAAATAAAATTACATTTGCTACAGCCATATTTGTAGCATGTGTGATTTTGCTAAAATGCGCAAATAAAGATGAGGCTGGCAAACTTTGTTAAGATACTCAAATGACATCAAATCAACGATATGTTGCAGGCTATGGTGTGTATTTACACACCTG
>JASFCW010000516.1:0-10345 GCA_036936985.1 Crucibulum cyathiforme
CTAAGAGTCTCCAGCTAGTGTCTTTTTCCTCTTGAATATAGATCCATGTATTTTCTGCCTTAATAGGCTCATACAAGTGAGAGAGCTTCTGCAGAATAGGCTTGATGAATGTATGAAGATATATCTTAACAAAAGTCATTGGCTTGAGCTGAGAAGGCTCAACATAAGATGGTTCAAGAGATGAAACATAGAGCCTAACAAAACCTTTCACATGTTCAAGAAAGGTGTTTGCAGCTGTATCTTCCTGATCTGCAAAGTTAAAAACATTTCCCTGAGCATGACCACGTAATATTCCTCCTATTATATTTTAAAGATATGTAAATAAAGATATAAAATAAATAAGCATATAAAATTAACATACCTGTAATTCGTGATGCACCTTGTAACTCTAATTCCTTTGGAGGGCTACCTATTGCACTGTTCATGGCTATATCTATATTCATTAGATAAAATAAATTTATTATATGATTAGATAGCTACCATGATCACCTATATACTATTATAGCCTAACAATATTAGGGGCAGCCAGGACATTCAAAACTCACTAAATGCCTTGTACATTACTGCCAAAGTGTCCTTCACATTACCACTAAGAGGTCCTTGTACATTTGAGGTAGAGGTCCTTCACATTTACTGCAAACCCTCCTTCACATTAAAAACATACATGCAACCTGTAATAGAATATCTGAGTTGTATAATTCTTGCAGTTCAGTTTTTATTATATTTGAGTTGTAAAAATCTTACTACTCAGCTCTAGTATGTATGAGTTGCAGAAATCCTACTACTCAGCTGTAGAAATATTGCTACTCAGCTCTGGTATGTCTGGGTTGCAGAAGTCTTGCTGCTCAGCTCTATAATATTTGAATTGCAGAATTCTTGCTACTCAGCTTTATTATATTTGAGTTGTAGAATTCTTGCTACTGAGGTTTATTATATTTGAGTTGTAGAATTCTTGCTACTCAGGTTTATTATATTTCAATTGTAGAATTCTTGCTACTCAGGTTTATTATATTTGAGTTGTAGAATTCTTGCTACTCAGGTTTATTATATTTGAGTTGTAGAATTCTTGCTACTCAGGTTTATTATATTTGAGTTGTAGAATTCTTGCTACTCAGGTTTATTATATTTGAGTTGTAGAATTCTTGCTACTCAGGTTTATTATATTTGAGTTGTAGAATTCTTGCTACTCAGGTTTATTATATTTGAGTTGTAGAATTCTTGCTACTGAGCTTTATTATATTTGAGTTGTAGAATTCTGGCTACTGAGCTTTATCATATTTGAGTTGTAGAATTCTTGCTACTCAGTTTTTTAATATTTGAGCTGTAGAACTCTTACTACTCAGGTTTATCCTATTTGAGCTGTAGAATTCTTGCTACTCAGGTTTATCCTATTTGAGCTGTAGAATTCTTGCTACTCAGGTTTATCCTATTTGAGCTGTAGAATTCTTGCTACTCAGGTTTATCCTATTTGAGCTGTAGAATTCTTGCTACTCAGGTTTATCCTATTTGAGCTGTAGAATTCTTGCTACTCAGGTTTATCCTATTTGAGTTGTAGAATTCTTGCTGCTCAGCTTTATAATATTTGAGCTGTAGAATTCTTGCTACTCAGCTCTAGTAAATCTGAGTTGTAGAATTCTTGCTCCTTAGCTCCAGTAAATCTGAGTTGTAGAATTCTTGCTACTCAATTCTAGTATGTCTGAATTGCAGAAATCCTACTACTCAGCTTTATAATATCTGAGTTGTAGAATTATTGCTACACAGCTCTAGTATGTCTGAGTTGCAGAATTTTTGCTGTTCAACTCTAGTATATTGCAGTTGCAGAATTCTTGCTCCTCAGCTTTATCACATTTGAGTTGTAGAATTCTTGGTACTCAGCTCTTATCTTGAGCTCTAGAGGGAAAAATTAATTATGCATTTCCTTGTCTCAGGAATATAATGGGAACATATAATTAGTATTATTTCATTACATTTTTTCAGGGCTTTTCAGTACAAGCAATTGTAATCAAATAAACAGCCTTAAATTTCTAGCTGCAAACATACCAGAGTGGTCATAAATTCCATTGGTATATTACTTCATATACCAGGATGGTCATAAATTCCACTGGTATGCCTACTGCACATACCAGGGTGGTCATAAATAAAGCTGGTATATGTACCATGGTGGTCATAAATACCACTGGTATATCTATTGTATATACCAGGGTGGTCATAAATTCCACTGGTATGCCTACTGCACATATCATGGCAGTCATAAATAATGCTGGTATGTGTACCATAATAGTCATAAATACTACTAGTATATCTATAGTACATACCAGGGTGGTCATAAATAGCATTGGTATGTGTACCATAATGGTTATAAATATCAAGAAGCCTCTCACTAGACTGATTGCAGTGAAGTATAGTAGTGACAATTGCATGGTGCAACCATAAATCACCAAATACCATACTTGGGGTTGTGGGCCATTGCAAGCACAGCAGTACGAGGATTTTTCAGGGTTATATTTGGCAATCATTGAAATTTACTGAAGTTGGGGCTGCCAACATCTTCAGCATCTACAACAACAATGCTGCAAGATTGAATGCAGCCACCTGTGTTGTTATTACCCATTGTGCACCACAATCCTCTGATTTTCAGCCAGGAGATGAGAGTTAATGAGGGACAAAAGAAAGAGAGAAACCAGATCTTACCAATGACAAATGTCACATGATATTCCATAAAAGGTGATTTTTGAGATGCTGAGGTGGCAGTGCATGCTGCTGACATACAACTTTCACTCACTTTGATGGTGACAGATGGCTCTACTAAAGCTCCCTAAAAGAACAATTCTTATTACATAAGACTCGTAACTAACAATGAGTCTTTCAGATTTTATTGACATATTTTCATCAGCAGCATCAATGCTGACACAGACAAGAATATATCAAACATTTATTTAATTTAAAATTGAGTTAGGAATAGAGAATTTCAGTGTAATTACTAATATAAATCTTGTCAGCATCTATAATAAATTACTAATCTCAAATTATAGAAACTATTAATATAAATATGATGTTGTTGATTGTGTTAAAAATAGATAGGAATTGCACCTGTAGATCACAAACTACTGTCCCCAATCACAAGTCTTTTTGTTCTGCTGACATCTGTTTATCAATGGCATGATCAATTCTGGCAAGTCCCGAATATGTCATGTCAATCATATAGAATTGTCCAAATCACAACCATTGGAAATCTCCTGCAAATCTATTTTTGTCAGACATTGTAAGCATGCATATTTATTTTAACATTTGTGTAAAATAGCAGTAAATTACAGGAAAAATAGCAGTAGTTACTGTGAAAAAAAATATACTCTATCTTCATAATTCTCTTTGCTCTTGAATGCTAAACTAAAGATGCACTTACAACTTACTTACTGTCTTTCATCCATTTGAGTGATGTCCTATGTAGATTTTGGATATAACAAATATATTATTTAACTAACTATGATACAAGAAAAACTAATATAAATGATAGCTGGCATTGAAGGAGGGTGTGCTTGCATTGAAGACTTGAATGTGGAAGGGTGGGTAGTTGGGCCATGCCCATGTTGAAGGTGGTGGTGGTGTTGGTGGGAGGGGTGCATGGATGCCAAAGGAGGAGTGGAGGTGGTGGAGGGGGTGCGCTCATGTTGAAGGAGGTGGTGGAGGTGGAGGGGGTGCTGCTCATGTTGAAGGAGGTGGTGGTGGTGGGAGGGGTGTGTGCACGTCGAAGGAGGTGGTGGTGGGTGTGCTAACATTGAAGGAGGAGGAGGTGGTGGTGAGGTGTGCTGCCCATGTCGAGGAGGTGCTTGACCAATTTAACTTTTACTGCCAAAAGTAAAGTAAAGTAAATTTAGTAAGGGAAAAGTTAATGTTCAAGTTAATACGGTTAAATTAACTTTAACTTTAACTTTTTTTAACTTTAACTTGACCAATTTAACTTTGCCAGCCAAAATTAAAGTAAAGTTAAATTAGTAAGAGAAAAGTTAATTGAAAAAGTTAAATTGTTAATTGTCTTCTTGCTCCATTGAAATCCTTGGTGTCCGCAAAAAAAAACGGTATCTGGGTAGAAAGTAACTGTCCCAACGTGTGAAACCCTGCTGCCTGTTCGAACGCAACTGGTCCACTTTAACCATTAGGTAAAAGAGGCCATTAAGAAACGATATGTTTAACGTCAGACAGTATATAACCAAATGGCGCGTAGTAAGTATGGCATGCTTACAACATGCTTAAAAGAACAATATAACTTAAAGTATATATTCGTTTTCAATGGAACAATGAAAAATCGTTAACATATTGTAATACCAGTAGTACATTCAGTCCTGTTCGTCCAAGCGAAGTCGTTTACTTATACCCGTACATTGAGCTGTCCTGAGTTATGTCATGGGAAACTAAGACACGCAGGCCCTGATTCCTATTATCGGAAACCAAGGTTGTATCACGAATCGGAGGGCCCATGATATGCAGTGGTACAGTTGTTCCAACAGTCGCCCCTGTAGTATATATTTCCTTATTGCGCGTAGACTTCGCAGTACGGATGATTATGAGGTTAAAAGCAATCCCAGCAATCCCGATCTCCTAGAACACGGCAATCAGAAACACCTACTGACAATTGACTGAAGAATGACATACTGCACCAGAAATAATATAGAGAGAATTGCTGCCAGTGGTAAACGACACGAAGGTCATGAACGCCATGGTAGTATACAGAAGCCCTGACTCAATGATGATCCGCATAACATTTTTCAATGTTGAAGGAGGATCCGATGTGGTGCTGCGATATCCAAATCGTTCATTCTGTTGGGTGACTTTCCATATTGGCCATACTAAAAGGACTAGATGAAATTTAGGGTAAGTCATAGTACTTGAGATGAGTCGGACATACCCGTTGTAATAACGTTGACGACCAATGTTATAACCCAAAATGCCACGCCAAGCGGATACAGTTTATCGGTAGCGACAAAGTTTTGCTTGCGGAACGTTGACACGTAGAATAAGATAAATATGGAGCAGATGGCGCCGCCACACCACATCACGATCGAAAAGCCGACAACCAGCAATGAGTGGTTGTATATGACCCAGCAACGATATATCTTTGAGCATTGCATAATTTCATGTGAAAGTCACCGGTATAAAATGCGCGTACCAGCATTGCATCTCCGACCATTGTTTGTAAAAGTAGCATTGCAGTCTGAAGAGTTTCGCATTAAAATTTTTGACTTTTCAAAGAAAAAATGACACTCTTTCAAGGTGAAAGACCAATTAGGCATGTTGACAAAGCTCTGCGTACCACCTCCTGCTTCAGGAGGAATAATAAATCGTTGCCGTGATGAGAGAAAATGTCATGAATATAGTATCATCCCAGCCATCAATGTGTTCATGATAGAGCATCGTTTACGGTATTCACGTAAGTTGAGGAGTGGAAAAGAGTTGGTAGATGGCGCAAAGATTCCGTCATGAACTTCCGGCGGAAACTTCTCTAGTTGCATATGTTCAGTTATCACCGCAACCGCTTTAGCCTCGAATCTAAACAACTTCAAACCATTCATCTCTGTCGTTGACGAACCCTAAGATGAAAAAGTCTCTCGAGTCTTTCTTCAATTTGCATCTACTGTGATCAGATTTATTGAAGCACCCTTTATCACAGACCACTTAAGTAGTAGTAACTAAACATCATCTCCTCTGATGCGGTGGTACCGTGGTACCGCTGTGGCATACCCGTTGTACCGTTCGTTATATTTACTATAATGATTGACAGTCGTGAAGTGGTGTGTGTAATTATATCTAATCAGTTTGTGATCGGCCAACATACAGGGATTGGACTATTAATAGATGGATACCATAAGTAATGGGTACTTCTCATTCTCTATATGCAGCTCTGGAGCCTGACAAACGGCACCTATTTTAACATCAGTTGCAATCGGAAAAAGAAGCCCCGAATCGGTCCTCTCCACATCTTAACGTACTGGATGGATGAATATTCTCACAAGCAATCCTCTTCCTACTTATCACTGATCCAACAGTCGTTATTGCGGATTCTTCCCTATGTGGTGGTGTATGCTATCTATAGTCCATTTCACGACATCTATGTTTGATCTTCATCAATGTTTTGGACGCACGGGGTTTGAAAACATGGGTAAAAGGTTATACTACCGGTTGACAGACCATTGGAGAAATTGTGCCTGTCATTATTTCAGCGTCTTAATACTTAGCTAGCAACAATTCGTTTATAAAGCTAACTGTTTTCACACTTCGTCGCCACTTCCCGTGATCAATCACAATGGAGAAGATATCATCGCATTCGAAGTCTGCCTCCGAGGTTGAGAAGGAGTCTCCAGCTGATTCTATCGCAGCTGGAGAAACGGATTTTCAAAGTTCTCTCCAGAAAACCGTGCTTGCGAAGATGGATATTCGTATCATACCTATGACTTGGGGTTGTGGGCATGGCAGTACGAGTCTTGTTTGAAACGAAGTAAAGTAGCTGTTTTTTTATTTATCTCAGCGGGTCCCTGGCAGCAGTATCACTGCATCTACAATCCGATACCTTAAACGCCACTTAGCACCGTCAATGACATTTAACATCATGCTCATCATCGTCCACAGTGAGCATGCATATCTTACTGTAAAATTAGTGTAAAATAGCCAAATAATTATAAAACAAATTGTAGTGAGTAGTAAAATAAAATCTACTTCCATTGATGTAAGCCTTTCTTACTATTAACTTTGAACGAATTAGCAACGGATGGAAAGGCGCCCAAGTTCAGCCATTCGGCAATTGCCGAGGACGCCTGTGATTGGTTGAGTAAACGGGCCGCTCGTCCAGCCTTCCATTGTCAAAGAACGGAATGCATTCCCTACCTCCTATACATGCTTATTAAAATTAATAAGCATCGGGATATGTTACTATGTTGCTAACATATATTACTGAAGTTCTCCTGGGCATTTATTATATTTGTAGAAAATGGTATTCTTGAATTTGTGCATCAGGTGCTTATCGATGACAAATATCACATGGTATATCCATAAAAGGCGATTTGTTGTTGGATTAGGAAGCAAGAGACAAAATAAAAAGAGAACAAACCAGGAGAGCAATCTAATCTTACTAATTATTAATGATCACGTTCTATTTCCGTAAAAGGAGATTTTGGAGATGCCGAGGTGGCAGTGCATGCCGCTGACGTACAACTTTCGCTCACTTCTGATGGCGACAAAATGTTATAGTAAATCACCCTAAAAGAACGATTCTTATTTCATAAGACTCGTAACATTTTTTCGCTTATGCACAAGGGTTACTATGCTCGTGTAAGGGCTTTTTAAAACATAGATTACACAACTGGATCATTAAAACCACAGAGAGCTCAACGCCAAACCGGAGCCGCCTCGAGAGCAGATTGATCATTCTGCTGGGTAGTGTTCGTGATGTCTACAATTGACACAAGTTGTTTTTAAGTTTAATTCTCGTATATTTCATCCGAGGCCAATGTCCATTCGATGGTAGGGCTGCACGCCGTCGCCGTATATACGGCTTTACGGGACCGTAATACGGTCACCATAGCCGTACCGTCAAGCATTTCAGCAAGACTTTTACGGTACGGCTACGGTACGGTTTGGCGCCGTATTTGACCGTAACCGGCATCATACGGCAGTACGGCATCTCGATTTCAATATGTTTTCAAATTACTTCTTATGTGTAAAAAACTTACAGAGTAGACACATTGATAACTGTCAACGATGTTTTTTCTACCTCAGTTTGTTTTATGAATATAAAACTGTCTCTGAATTAGTAATACTTGGCTCAAAAGTTACATTATTAATGGTTCCATTGAAAGGGAATCGTGGAATATCATCCTCTTCGCTCTGCTATTAGACAGGAAGCTCAAACTTTGGAGTACACTTGGATTTACCACCAGTGACAGGTCTGCATAGTAATATCACTCTGTTTTTACATGTTTGAGGTGCACTGCAATTTGACACTCGTTAAACAATCTTTTAAACCTGTTGAATCATTGGAGCAGACCTCATTGAGGTGGATTTCACTGTGGAGAAGAAAGTATTTCAAGGTATGAAAATTGGCCATAAATGCTGCTCAAAAAGTTCTGATTGTAAGCTCTATCTCTCTACCACTTCACTTGTATTATGTTGGCCCAATTTGCAAAAGATGGCTTCGGAAACCTCAAAGAAGCAAACGATATCAAGTTCTTCCACTCAGAGAGCGACAAGACATCAATTAGAAAGTCTTTCATGACATATTAGGATCTGTTATTGCTGTTTAGTAGTGCATTTTCTCTGGTGTAAGAGATGCTATTTCCGTTCGTCGCGCTAGTTTACAGCCAGATACTACTTAATATGATCAAGCATACTTATTCGAGTTACGTATTTGACTGAGCCTTACTACGTAATATGTTTATTTAGAAAAATTGTTCTTACACCTGCCGTACAACCGTACAATGTCGTTTTGGCCGTAAAATCACCCGTACCGTACCGTCGGGCAGTCGACGTCAAATTTACGGCTACGGTATAAGGCTCCCGTAGCCGTACAGGTGCCGTATTTATACGGCCGTATACCGTATACGGTACGGCGTGCAGCCCTATACATAAGTACATCTGGGACGCAGAGAAGGACAGCCAACTTGAATATAAAACGAAGAGGCAATACATAATGGAGCGAATTGCAACGACGGACCAACCGCTCATTGAAGTGCGTGTTTAAAGATAATATCTAATCTAATCGTACAGCAAGTATATTTGTCCTTGCATCATCTAAAAAGGCCACTGACGTAAACAATCGCGAACGTCCCTTCGCCATCGTCCGCGACAACAAGCACGATGCCATTCGGCGAAATCGTCTGTGGCTCCCCAGGGAGCGGGAAATCAACATATTGCTATGGAAAACACCAGCTATTCACCGCATTAAATCGCCCTATATCCATCGTGAACCTCGACCCGGCGAACGACTCAATACCCTATCCATGCGCGATCGACATTTCGTCCTTGATAACGCTCCGAGATGTCATGGATGAGCATGGACTAGGCCCCAACGGCGGGCTGCTGTATTGCATGGAATACCTGGAGGAAAACTTTGACTGGCTTGCGGAACGGCTGAAGGAGTTGGGGAACGATGCTTATGTGCTCTTTGATTTGCCAGGCCAGGTCGAGCTGAGCACAAACCATGAGAGTATCAAGCGGATTGTGGATAAGCTGGTAAAGGGCGGGTTTCGGGTACGTCTTGCATAGTTCTTTGTGCACGTTGGAATGATCAATAATTGGCCAGTTGGCTGCTGTTCATCTTTGTGATGCCCATTATATCACAGATGCCTCGAAATACGTCTCCGTGCTCCTGCTTTCATTACGAGCCATGCTGCATCTAGAGTTGCCTCACATCAACGTCCTTTCAAAGGTCGATCTCATATCACAATATGGGGACCTTGGTGCGTCCCCAACCCAACTTTTTGCACCTCGTTCTAATCACTTTGTGCAGAATTCAACCTCGACTTCTACACCGAAGTTCAAGATTTGTCATACCTTCAAAACTCACTCTCCTCTTCCCTGCCACCAAAATTCGCGTCGCTAAACATGGCGATGATCTCGCTCGTCGAGGACTTCAGCCTCGTAGGCTTCGAAACACTCGCAGTCGAGGTGTGTGCACCCTTTCCAGCTTTCATCGTTGTACTTAAAAAAACGCCAACAGGACAAAAACTCCATGATCAACCTCACACGTGCCATTGACCGCGCGACGGGGTACGTCTTCGTTCCGCCTCCAGAGTCACAGGTTCCACCAGAGGCGATCGACGAAAGCAAAGCACCGCCCGCTGTGCGACCCAACACATACGCTCTCTTTTCCAGCGCGGCGGGCCCATTGAAAGGTCCTGGAAGCGATATCCGAGACGTGCAGGAGCGATGGATCGACGCGAAGGAGGACTACGATGCATTTGAGAAGAGGCAGTGGAGGAAGGAGGGAGAGATGATGAGAGATGAGGCGGCGCGAACGGGAAAGATAAGAGAGAGAAAATAGCCTATTCCAGAATCTCAGGATATGAATATCTGAGGTGTATTTGTATTTCATTTGTATAGTACTTACATACAGCGCAACTTCTAATCGCCAGCGCTGTTCACGTCCTCTTAAGTAACTACTTCTGTAAGCAAATCCTCAGGCCACCTCGGCTTATCCCTCCCATTCGGGCGCGTACCCACATTATACCCCAGCTTAACCTGTCCCTCTGGAAACTCCAAGATCGGCTTAACAGTGCGTGCAGGAACACCCAGTGCCTTATTCTCCCTCACCTCGAAGAAAGAAGGGTTGAATAACGGCGCCTGGTGTTCCTTTAGC
>JASFCW010000517.1:0-10344 GCA_036936985.1 Crucibulum cyathiforme
GTAATTGCATGGACCAAATTTGCAAAAGCTGAATCACCCACCAATATTCTAGAGTTCTTGGATTTAGTTTATCCAACCCCAGACTTACAACCCAATTATGTTTGCATTGATAAAGCATGTCTTCTGCTGTGTACTGCTGTCCAACATGGTGCATGGGATGTTTGGGGTCAAACCACATGCTTTATTGTTGATTTGTACCACTATATCAATCATTGCACTACAGATTATATTTGCTGAAAGTGGTGGAATCCAGCACCACTTAATGGCTCAGCACCTAAGTTGGTTATTGTGGAAAATGATGTTAAAATAAGCAATGTAACATTTGACCTTGGTGAGCTTGTGAGGCAAACAGATAGTGTACAATCTCAAATGTACACTACTTATATACAAAATATCTACATAATTAGATAAATGTAAAAATGAAACCCAGCCACAAAAATGCAAATATGACAGCAGGTGTGGTCCAGATTGCGCTCACTCATAAATCTAATTACAATATTCCAACACACTCCCTCAAGTGAAGTGATCACAAAAAGAAATTCAACTCAACATTCGGTACTCCCTGAAACCAAAATCCTTCAATTCCAACATCCAACAAAGGTTCACGTGCAATGCGAAAGTCCAATCAAAGGCACAGTAAATCTAAAAATAAAACAGCAATGGCATAGTGGCAACAGCATAATGGGTGACGGCATAGATGGTGGTGGCATAGTGAATGGTGGCATGGTGAATGGTGGCATATGGGCTTGGCAACATAATTCAGGTGGCATAGAATAATGATGCACATTGATGGCAGCGACAGCGACAAGTATGGTGGCATAGAGTTTGACAATAGTAAGATAACACAGTGGTGGTGGCAATTAATGAGCAGGGTTTTGGCCCCCAGTGGCAAGTTACAAATGGCGGCAGATTGACAACATATCAAAAGGGGAAATGATGTCTGTGGGTGATTCGGTGAGTCAATGAGATAGACAGTGGACGAGCAACAAAGCTCTTGTGGCTGGTGTATTGTCTACAGCCCCATGCAGTAGGGTAGGATCCGTTTGTGTTAAAATAAGTGACATAATGTTTGACCTTGGTGAGCTTGTGAGGCAAACAGATAGTGTACAATCTCGAATGTACACTACTTATATACAAAATATCTACATAATTAGATAAATGTCAAAATGAAACCCAGCCACAAAAATGCAAATATGACAGCAGGTGTGGTCCAGATTGCGCTCACTCATAAATCTAATTACAATATTCCAACAAATAATAAGCAAGGAAATCCTCACCATGAATGACCATTTAATACTCAGGTCAGATATATTTTTGTTGTTAATATATTGTAATTAATGTTTTGATTTTGCAGGCATGTGAGCAATTGAATGCTTGGATTGGAGGCTTTCAGTCATCTGTTAATAAAATGAATGTTGAGAATTTTAATTGGACTATGCATTCATTATTATTTATTCATACCCAGCAAATTATCAAGAAACAACAGAAAAAAAGAAATAACAATCCTGTATTAAGAGCAGAGGAGAGTGATGAAAATGAAGAGATAGATGGTTGATATTAAAGGGTGGTTCAGTTTGATTTACTTGAATATTGTTAATACTGTTGTATCTGTATAAAATGCTTTATTACTTGTTGAACTAATAATATTTAAGCAGTTCATATGGAGTATACATGGAGTGTATGTGCTATATTCCAATCAATATAGACTTAGAGGTATATGATAGAGTGTACATAAAGTTTATGTGGAGTATACATGGAGTGTATGTATTATATTCCAATCTATATAGACTTAGAAGCATATAATGGAGTGTACAAGGTGTGTACATGGAGTATATATGGAGTTTATGTAGACTTTAGGGAGTGTACATGGTGTTTACATAGACTTTGAGGAGTGTACATGGAGTCCATGTACACCCTTGGGGGAGTGTCACTTACAGTATGTGTGAGCCAAATACCATGTATGTGGCTTGTAAGATAGTGAGTACAGGGTGCAGTTGAATGTATGTGGGAGAGGGGGTTGAGTGATTAAGCAGGTGTGCAGTGGGCACTGATGTTGGGATGGTCCAGACAGCAGTGGGGGGAAGAGAGGATTAAGAGTATTGATAGAGAGCTAGAGGGGAGTAGATTACAGGTATGAGGGAGAGGGAGAGGGAGAGGGAAAAGTGGTGTGGATGCTGCTGTCACTGTTGTGGACAGCAAAGGGGGGGGGGGTTATTTACCATGGGAATTTTCTTCATGATGGTAATTCCATGTCTCTTCTGTTACAAACTTGATTGACTACTATTATGTTCATAAGCCACTGAGGCTTGCACCAGCTAAATCTTATTGCTGTGGCTCAACCTAAAATTGAAATGTTTGTACAGTTCACCTATCAAATTGAATAACCTCCACTTGGTGGATTGCCCCTTTTCATCATCATACCAACTTTTCATTGCTATCCCCATATCCCAAACTTTTTCACTTGGTGTCATTGGCTCAATTAGATGTTTGTATCTATATTGGCTGCTACCTCTACCAAATATATATATTATTTAGGGCTGGGTCTGACCATCTCACCAAGCAGCTCATTTCTCAGTCACTTTTTCCACTGCCACACCTTTCTTCTCCAGCACACCTTCCCAATAAGTACCTGTAAGATTGTAAATTTTCTGGCTTTGCATCATTTTTTAAGGTATCAGATTTCAGCCTTGATACTCTAAGAATGTGTAGAGCTTTGATGCTGTCTTGGGTATAATTGTGCTTTAAGCCTAATATTTCCATTCTTTGTTCCACAACAGCAATTAGCAATGCTTGTGCTTGTGCTGATTTGTGAAGATGTACACATGTGGCTGCCAGGTTTGCCATGGCAGATAATGTATCTGGATGATCTGTACCTAGCACCTCATTTCTCTTGTCCATCACCTGGATAAACAATGTCTCTGCCATTGAATATCTGCCTAGTAGCCAATAAGTGGCTGCCAGGTTTGCCATAGCATCCAATGTATGTGGATGATCTGTACCTAGTACCTTATTTCTCTTGTCCATCACTTGGATGTCCAATGTCTCTGCCTCTGAATATCTGCCTAGTTGCCAATAAGTGGCTGCCAGGTTTGCAATTGCAAATAATGTATCTGGATGATCTGTACCTAGCACCTCATTTCTCTTATCCATCACCTGGATAGACAATGTCTCTGCCTCTGAATATCTGCCTAGTTGCCAATAAGTGGCTGCCAGGTTTGCCATGATAGATAATGTATATGGATGATCTGTACCTAGCACCTCCTTTCTCTTGTCTATCACCTGAATCTCCAATGTCTCTGCCTCTGAATATCTGCCTAGTTGCCAATAAGTGGTTGCCAGGCTTGCCATGGCAAATAATGTATGTGGATGGTCTGTACCTAGCACCTCATTTCTCTTGTCCATCACCTGGATAGACAATGTCTCTGCCTCTGAATATCTGCCTAGTTGCCAATAAGTGGTTGCCAGGCTTGCCATGGCAAATAATGTATGTGGATGGTCTGTACCTAGCACCTCATTTCTCTTGTCCATCACCTGGATAGACAATGTCTCTGCCTCTGAATATCTGCCTAGTTGCCAATAAGTGGCTGCCAGGTTTGCCATGGCAAATAATGTATTTGAATGATCTGTACCTAGCACCTCCTTTCTCTTGTCCATCACCTGGATAGACAATGTCTCTGCCTCTGAATATCTGCCTAGTTGCCAATATGTGGCTGCTAGGTTTGCCATGGCAAATAATGTATGTGGATGATCTGTACCTAGTACCTCCTTTCTCTTGACCATTACCTGAATAGACAATGTCTCTGTCTCTGTCATTTTTCCATTCTCATACAAGATGAAAGCAAAAGCTCCACATAAATCATCATAATATTCATCTGGTATCTTTAAGCTTGATCTATATTGTTGATTCTTTTGCAGGTGTGTTGTCAAGATATTTTGGAGCATGTAATCACTCATTGTATTTGTCCATACAGCAGAGTAACCTAATATTGTCCATGCCCAGAATGAGATACCAGATTTCTCATCTGTTTTCATTCTATCTCTGCACCATGAATGAACCATTGGGTGGATACTGTAAACTTCATCCAGTGGGTTTTGCTTGATCAAAGAAAATGAGAGTAACATTTGAATCCCAGATCTAAACTTCAATTTATTCCATTTATTGTTGTTTGTTATATACCATTTATTTCTTTCCAAAATCAAAATGGCTAATGGAAGCCCTCTTTTGGCCTCTTCTTCTAAATCTGTTTCCATGTATCTTTCAGCAGCTCTTGAAAAAATTGCCTCCACTATATTTTCATGATGAAAAAAGGCCATAATTTGATGAATTTCAATTGCTGTTTGAGCAGCCAGGCAATTCATATTGGATTGATCATTTGCCATGGATTCAATTTTCTTATAAGATAGTTCCCAAGTACCATAAACTGTTTTTTCATATTTAGAAGCTCCTTTGAAAGATGGATGATCCATCAGAGTCTCTTTCTCATCAGAATATTGTTCAAGATAATCACATAAACTGCAGAGGCCAGATGATATAGAAGATCCAGCTTGGTCAATTGCAAGTGGAAGGCAACATAGCTTTGTTACTATCTTTCTAGCTGTTTCTTGCATTTTCTCAGTCAGCTTATTCTGTAATTTTGCTCCCTTAAGCAGAAGCTGTACAGCATCATCCATTAGTATTTCATCTAGTGGGATGGAATTTCCTGAGCCAGTAATATGCTCCATATTAGGATTCCTGCTAGTAATGAGAATATCTCCTGTATCATTGGGAGGCAGTGATTTCTCCACCACTGAAGGATCTCCATCTGCATTATCAAAAAGTAGAAGCCATGGTTTTGAGATAAGCCCTATCCAATTCAAAACTGATTCAGCATTGTCATCCACATCAGCATTCTTAGCTTCTGGGATAGAGGAGAGTCCTTTCCAACTTGCAGAAATGGTATCTTTATCTGTTGCATCAACCCAGAAAATATGAGAATATCTATGGAGCAGCCAATAAAATTTAATGAAACATGATTGGAGGATAGGATAAAGTAGCATACTGTTTGGCAACTTCTTCTGTGAATTTCAGGGAAATCTGTGTCTTTCCTATACCACCCATTCCATAAAGAACAAAAGAGCGCTGGGGAGAAATATCATTTTCATTTCTTGGGCTGAAATAACCTTTTAATTTATCAAGATGGGCTTGTTGTCCAGTGAAGAGGGCACTGGAATGAGGCTTCAAAATAATTTTAGCAGGCTCACGTCGCCCAGCTGTCTGGCTGATGATCTGTAGGATTTCAGTAAACTTCAAGTTGAAATGGCAGAAGGATCATCTTGGTACTTACATATTGATCTCCACCAATATTATTGATGGTGGCTTCGCAGATTTTTATACCATGTGCATTCTCAAACATTTTTACAGCTGACATTGTGGGATGTGGGGTTTTTCAAAAGCTCGCAACTTTTGAGGGCAGCACAATGAGAGTACGAAGCAAGGGGCGAAGGGCATCCATATTGATCATCGCGATTGGCATCTGTCCACAAACTGGCAGCGCGTGATCAGAAGTTGCCGTGATCTGTCCGAGGTCGGGCCGCTGAAGCGAGCCTACACCCTATGTACTTACATTACGAGCGTTCCTCTTTCCAATGCCGTTTCTCCTTCCTTTCCTCGCGACTTCTAAACCACCTCACCCTAATCCCCTTTCCCTAGCTATCTCGAAGCGTTCGACATGTCATCCCGACTTCTGGGAAGGATTGGCGGGCAGAAATGTAGAGCTTCAGCGGTAGCTATTATTCGCATAAGTCAGTCGTCCTCTGATTCACTGGGCTCACCCCCCATTCGCTTTCTCACTCTGGCCTCCTGCCTTCGTCCTCTTTCAGCATTGCTGTCCTCATTTCGAACTACACATGTCTCTTCCCTTCTTCGCACTTCCCTTTTTCGCTTGCTCATCATCAACTATCTTCTATGCTGTATTTCGTACAGGATGGGCAACACGAATCCACAATTTGTACGGCTGCGGCATGGATCATATCACCCGTAGCTTGACGCATACTCTATACCGTGTACGTCTACAACCTCCATGTCCAGTTTTGGTGAGGCATGTGTTGGAGGTGGAGGTGTATGTGGCACTTCAGCAAGAGTATCATACTGTACGACAACCTTTCTTTAATATGTAGCTTTGGAATAAACTGTGTTTTTATTTTTAGACCATTCATTATATTATACGTACATGTCCAAAGTGCAAGCAGCGTTGGTTATATAAATAGCCTTAAGTGACGAATACACCCTACTTTGGACATCGCGGACAGCTGAATCCGAGCTGCCTTAGCCCCCTGTGAAATTCGTTAGCACTTGTAGATGTGAGCGCTGCCTTCCATGTTGAGCATGTGGCTGCATAACGGGAAGACGCCAGCCGTTTGTAGAGGAATGAAGGTGAGGACGATTATGTTTCTTCACCATGGTCATGTTGCACGCTCTTGGAAAGCTTCTCGTTGGGTCTGTTTGGTGCGTCAAGCGGATTTCCTGGTTGTGAAATTCATGGAGGACGGAAATGTGCAGGAGGCTTGTATACTCATGATTGCGTATCTAGAAAAAAGACAAGTTATCGAGTAAATTGGAGAGAATAGCTTACGAGCATTGCATATCAGCCAGATTGGCGATACAGTAGAACGCGGAACTTACTCGTCAAGGAAGAGGGTTCCACTCAATGTGCCATCTGCAGGCTACGTGTTTCGACACGGAGCCGAAAGCCATAGCTATAGAAGTTACACTTCACCAAATTGCTCGTATGTATCGCCTGTACCGATCGTGTTAGATCCTCTACTAACCTCTGTTGTGCGTTGGCGGATGTATTGTGAACGGGATATCTAAGTCCTCAGACGACAAAATGAGATGAAGGCCAGCGCTCCAATAACCTAGGAATGAGCAGCATCGTTATCAGAGATGAGGGATCGAAGTGGACGAGGAGTTATCGAAATATTTTCAGACGATTCGTAGGGGACTCAGGTGCGTGAGCAGGCCGACGTCATGACTACTGGATCTGAAGGATCTGAATGAACAAGGATGTCAAAGATGGCTTGAAGACTTACAGACAATAAAGGCGTATTCCCACCCGATGTGCCAGCAACGAAGGACTTCGCTTCACGTCAAAAGTACAACACGCATCTTCAAAGCCACTACCTCCAACCTTCCTGTCTCTTGCGTCTTCCGTACCCGTGCAGGATTTCCTGTATGGTTGGGTGAATGGGGCTTGGACGCGAAGAAGGGTGGACGTCGACTGGGATGTACCATATCGATGCCAAAGGGCTAGCTGGCAGTAAGTTAGAGATGGATGGATAGCGTCGGTGGACCTAGATCCACAGCGTTGGTAGGGCTAGATCGACAGAGTTGCTGGATAGATAGATAGCCAATTCGATGCGGCAGGTGTTGACATGTAGTAGGGAGTCGACTGTAATGCATCGAGCGTCTATCAAGAGAGATCGTCACTAGATGTGATCGCGCTCGATGTTGTGTGCGTCGTGGGCCAATCTAACGCATTGGCAATGGCTTCGAGTCTGTCGTTCCATATTGTTACTGAGATCTCTGGGGCTTCGCGTTCGTATCCAAACAAGGCCTGTAATGAGGTATTGATAAGGATACGAGTACCAGAAAAGGGAGTGACGCTAGAGAGCATGAGATGGTCGTAAGTACCTATTTATATGCAGCTTCGGCATAGGGAGCGGCGTGATTGGATGAAAATTGGAGACTGAGTGCAGAAAAGGCTAGGTCAGATGGATGAATAGAGACAAGACAGAAAATAGAGGAACAGCTACGACGAACTGGTCAAGGAGGAAGGCGGAATTGCAAACTTAGAGGGAGGGCTTACATTTGCGCTTTCAAAGATGGGCCCAGAGAGTAAAGGAGAAACAGCAGGCGAATTATACGTCGGAGGCGTCATTGACAGTACAGCTTGCAGTTGAGCGACAAGCAGTGAGAGAGCAACAAATATTGTTGGAAATCAACGTCATCCTTAAAGATGTTCCCACACGTTGACCGCATCGTGCACCAGCGTCAGCCATGGCTCTCACTCTATTCACTGCGCTCCCTGTCCTCGCCTCGTTCTCCGTCCCTTCTTACCATACTCGTCTGTCTTTCTTCGTTCTTGTCCTCCTTCCCACCATCTAGCTTGTTAACCGCTGCTAGCCTGCTTTCCTCTAAATTCAGCATCGTCAATGCTCAAAGTTCTACCCCGCATCCAAAGAGTCTCGATTCTTTGCTCGTCCCGGAGCTGAGAATCGGCAATACTTCGTGGATGTCGTTATACTGGTTGGGTCAAGTAAGCGGGTGAGTTGTGTTCTAATTTACCGTTCCTTCGCTTTCTATCTGCTCTCCTTCCTCCCCTCACTTTTACTATTGTTCTTTCGCCGTTATTTGTTCTGTTCTCCATTCCCTCATTTCTTACCTCCTTTGTGACTGCACGCTCATATCTCTCCCACAGATATGAGTCTTCACCATTTCGATCGATGATACGAGGATCACCCTCATCGAAGATACCTATTCCGCCCCTCTCGACACGCATACAGGCGGAAAACCGGATGATACCCTTATTGATGCCAGAGGAGAAGAGCGGTGTGACACAGGATGATAACAGAGGACTTGGCAAGTAAGTCGCATCTCCTTTCTTTTCGTTGTCTCCCACTTCATCCTTGGTCCTATTCCTGACGTTCTTCGTGCCCTTCTCCCTGGCCTCCTCTCGCTGTTCTTCCTTTCTCGCGTCCACTTAGACTCCCGCTTCCTACCGGCGCCGTGAATGGAATGCTTACATTTCCACCACCCAGATACGCTCCCAGACGGCCCCCACCGACTCAACGCTTAACACATTGCTGGTGGAGGGTGTTTTCTGGGGTCCCTGGTGTAGAAGGATCGTTCAATATAGTGAGTGTCATTTTAGGTGCTGCCGCCGTCGGTGGTGCATTGGCGACGACGTCTGCTGGTTCTCCGTGTTGTCCAAAGGAAGCCTGCCGTGCACTGGATTGGCAGGTGAATCTATTGCGTATGCTTCACTACTGTTGGATGCGTGGTTCCATTCCTCGTCAGAGAGCGGTTGTTTGACGCGTTTCTGCGGCCGTATCGTTGTCTCGGCGAAGTTACAGTTAGATCGGAAGCCTATGCATATCTAAAGTACGTCAGCTAGGCTGACGCTGCCTGCCTTCAGCCGCGAGTGAATTCGCCTGCATCCTCGCCTTGTCCTTTGTAGTCGATATACATTCTAACGCATTACTTTTAGGTGGTATATCCGGCGTCGATAGCTAGTTCTTGGGTGTGAGCTGCATTTTCTACGGACCCGACAGACACGTATATATCGCCGTCGAACGGTTAGCCTCTTCCTTCTCCTATTCATTCGTAGTGCTCATACCCTCTCGCGTTTTCGCCAGATTTATTGGCGGGGACTATATGATCACGGACTACTATCCCTCCTTGCTGTACTTTCGCTGTTCCAAGAGGGTAGAGCAGGTACTAAATGACGGGATGGAGAGGGTTAGGAGAATAGCGGTAGGCGAAGAGGTCTGAGCAATGGTATGCGTCTTTCCTCTGTCTAAGTGTAGTTGTTGTCTGTATTAATGTTGTATTCTGTAGTTACGTTTCTTAGTGAAAAATTATTCTATGTCGTTTAATTTACGCTACCTACACCCTCGCCTCAATAGTCGATACCAGCATGTAAGTACGCTCAGCATATTCAATCACGTCACTCCAACCCAGGCTAACTGAACGGGGCAGGCAACACGAGGCCGGCTGTAATCAAACCTACGCGCATTCAGCCAAGTCTACCTACGCGCTTACACCAAAGTCTACCTACGCACCTCATCTATGTAACAAACAATAGGATATAGTATACTAATGAATGTAATAGTATAGTAATAACAATAAAAAGCTGGTATTACTTTTGTATTGCTTTCAATTTTCAGTGCACACAGTACTGAAATCCACTTTTCAGGTTTATCAGGATTACAGTGCACCCAGCACAAAAATAGCATCTATCAGTGTATATAGAAAATGTATTAAACAATTTGAATTCTCTTTAACCTTGTTATCAATGGTTTTAAGATTCAGTGTTAAACACACAATAAACTTGAAGCTGAGGATTTCAGTGCTGAGCACACAATAAATTTAAAACCAATGATTTCAGTGCTGAGCACACAATAAATTTAGAACCAAGGCTTTCAGTGCTGAGCACACAATAAATTTAAAACCAAGGATTTCAGTGCTGAGCACACAATAAATTTAAAACCAAGGATTTCAGTGCTGAGCACACAATAAATTTAAAACCAAGGATTTCAGTGCTGAGTACACAATAAATTTAAAACCAAAGATTTCAGTGCTGAGCA
>JASFCW010000518.1:0-10325 GCA_036936985.1 Crucibulum cyathiforme
ATCAAATAACGTACATTTAAATAACGTGAGCACCCGACGCCGAGCGCCTCCAGCACCGGAGGGAGCGCATCAAAGGTAGCCAGCACCGCCGCGGGTTTGTCGTCTGCGTACGTCCATATCCCGGAGATGATACCTTCGCCGAGGAGCGCGCAGAGCTGGTTGAAGTGCTCGGATGTGCCGAGGTCGGTTGTGCGTTGCGTGAGCGTTAGGGAGGTGGAGATTGCTGAACGCAGGAGACGGGGTGTTTCTTCGTTTTGGAGGTGCGAGAGGCAGGTTTTGAGGGACTGTGAGAGGCGTTAGGAATGCACGGCGGGGGATCTGATGGACTTACTATGTGTATCAGCCCGTCGATTCCTGTTCGCTTCAGTAGAGTTACTGGGACGCGTTCGAGCATAGTGGAAACCACTTGGACACCCTGTATCTTGTACTTGACTTCGTAATCGTCCAGTAGCGCCATCGTTGGTGGGATGATGAGGTGCCATAAGCCCTCGTATACCTCGGGCTACTCAAAGTTAGCACACTCTCACTAATCCAAGCTTAAAACACACTTCGATGCAATTAGCACACCATTGCACAAGCGCTCCTACATCAGGGTGCTGCTTCCACGTTTGTGAGTCATAATAATCCTGCGAAGCCATCGGTCCACCAGCAGGACGCGCTAGCTTCCGTCCAGTTTCAAGATTCAGCGAAGGATGAGGGTTCGAGCGGAATATAGGTTTAATATTGTTCGTTAGGATGTGCTTCAGTAGTGGCACTGAAGGTGGCAGGAATGGAATCGTCTCCAATATACCTGTGTGCACAAGTTAACGTCAAAAGTTTCTGACGAAGAGCATGCAACGCACCTCGAGCAACTACGGCTGTCTCCTCCGACCTCCATTCTCCATCTCCTTCAGCAAACGGTACCACCGTACGTATCAAATCTGTCTGTTCCTGGATTGAAGATACGGGCCCTTTCTCGTCCGCCTGACGTTGCTTCAACAGAGCAGCCAACTCGCCCAGAGCGTGAATCGACCTGCGTTTCCATTCGTCCAAAGCTGCGAGTGATTCAGCTTCGACTATCTGCTCATAACGCGCATATTCGGCCGGAATCTGGAGAGATTTGAGCAGTGACTTGAGTGAGAGCTCTGCGCTGGTAGCCATGGTTGAAGTGGTTTAGTCCGCGCGACGCGCGTTATAAACTTGAGAGTGACGCGTCTGTTTTGAGACTAAGAGTAGTCTATGAAGTCTAAGTAAACTCTGATGTATAAAAGCAAAATGTTTAGTTACTACTCGATCGTTCTTAAGTCTTAGTTAGAGAATAGAGTGTTGAGATGACGGTTCGGATCGATGTCGGCGGCAAGTCTATAACTAGTTTCCATTGGGATATTCTCACGTTAGTCTTTCTACTAAACCTCCGCCGCGGAGGTCCATGTCCCCAAAATTCATGTTACAGGCCCAACTTAATTTCTAAATCCAGCTACTACCTTCAACACTAATATTGTTGGATGATTCGATATTCACCTCAAGGAAATTTATACGGAACAAGCAACCCTCTAACCACCATGGGCACTTGTCTGAATGGAGCCTCGTGAAGACACGATCTCTTCATACAGTCTCCCTCGAACAGTATAACCGGTGACTCGAAAGCGCGCGCAATGCATGTGTATTTTGTTTCTATCCCGTTATCTGGACAGGATCTAGGGCATTCTTATCGTAATCCAATGAACACCATCTCGAGCCAAAACACGTTGAAGTCTGATATATTATTGGCATATCTATCTTGTACCGACCCTATAATAACATACGGTGTGTTATGTTCGTACCCTACACTGTGATGTGGCTAATTCACGTTCTCTTGACACGGCGACCGCCGCTATCCCCGTCCACGATCCATTCTGACAGATATCTCTTCATCGAGTGGGGTCCTACTGCCGACATTCCTTGGACTTGCACTGGAGCCGGGACGGACACTTCTCACCATCGAAACTATCCAATTGTTCTCTCCCGATATAGTCAAATCCAGTATTGCTCTCGGATGCTAGACCTCATTTGCCTTCAGGCGGCCGTACTCCTTATCTTGCTCCTTCAATCCCGTCCAGCACTTCATTATCATGTCATTTGCGATAATATCTAACCGCCTGCCCAAGGTTCCGGGGGCCGTATTGGGGGGTATCGATGGGCAAAACTAGGTGCTTCTCACTGGAAGTTGGCTATAATGGCATTGGAAGTGCATGTTGGGGCTGCCCGCGTTTTTCCGTTTTATCGAGGCTATCAACCTAAACAATGGCTAGTACTCGAACATTGTACCCAAATCACAAGTCTACTTAGTTGGAAATTTAATGTGTCGAGTAGCAGATTTTCTTCGACGAGCCGGTCATTTCATGCAATAGTGAGCGAAGATTGGATGCACAATACAGTACCCGTCTTATTGCTGGACGGACGGACACCGGAGAGGTCAAATTACTCCTCCACTGTGCCTCTAACTCTGATAGTTCTTTGTAGCCTGGCTGTGTTATTCCTGTGAGGGCTAACCAGTCCTGAATATCGGTTACCGGCAAAATCTTAATGGACCTGTATCTCGATCAGCACAAGAAAGGCTTCTCCAGTAAGGTCTGGACAGCTACACCATATCTTTGTATAGTCAAGAGCACTCGGAAGACCACCAAGCACTTTCGATTCTGAAAAATACCGGGTGACTAGAAGATCTAGGTTGTCCTCGAAATCGTCACAGATGATCTCCTACTCTTCTAATTTCGGACCACGCGCGCGGTGTTATGCATATACGTTGTTACACAGACTTTTGAGACTTTCGCTTTCAGTTTTCGACACCATACAAAGTCGAGTGCGCTGTTCTCCTGGACTTGTTTAGTACGCATTTCACCCGAAGCCTGTGACTGGGCACAACTCTAGGAGCTTTGACAACATAATTTCACGATAATGAGTTTATCTAGGCAGCAGAACGAAGAATGTCGAGGCGGACATGGCTGTTGAGAAAGAACCGGAGAAAGCATACCGAGGCCCGAAATTAAAAATAAGCAGTATAACCGTTGCTGTACACCGCCACCGCAAAAGTATATCCGTTATCCCCGTACCTCCTATCGTTCGACAGTTGAATTTAAACCAATCGTTTCGTCACATCCACTTGCGTAACCCAGAGTATTTCACTTTTAGGCTGACTATACGACATCGAGCTTTAAAATCATGAAGGAATAGAGATCTCATGTGCGAAATTGATGAAGAGAATGGTTATTGACTCACGACCAGAATCCACTCTAAATGTTACGCAGCCAAACGATCTTAGTGGAACTGAATATGCTTCTAGAATACAATAGGAGGCTTTCCTATAAATTGATGTTGGACTATAAAGAAAGTAACACTCTCCAGAGAGGCTGAAAGCCAACCCCTATTATGACTTAGAAGGATCTTCACTGTGTCATATTCGTATAGCAGGGTATCATTCTATCGTCAGATATAGGTAATTATGTCAAGAATCAGTATGTATCATCTCTACAGTTATAGCCGAAATTCGAGCCTCTATCAACTTCTTTGAGATCTCATCCACAGCGTTCTTCAGCTGTCCAACCCACGGTTCTTCCTCATTACTACCCAGGTACGGGAGGGTGGGGAATACCCAAGAGCTGTCATAGACCTGAAGGATATCGTGCGACCAGCCGAAACGTGATTCGAATGGTAGTAGGTTTACAATCTCAAATCCAAGTAATTCATATTTCGCATTCCGGGTGGTATAGTAAATTAAATAACCGCATGGAAACGTCGGCTCTGTATCGCGCACGGAAAGAATGGATCAAACGGACCTCAGAATCTCGTGACATACCACATCTATCTTCTTCAACGTTGCAATTACCCTGCTCAATGGAAGAATGTCGGGATTGGTTGCATTGAACTTCACCAGTTGTACTGGCGCATGCACGGATTGCTCCTTTACGTCAACTTCAATGGTGAGAGGTTCTCGTAGGAGTAGTCTAACTTGAAGGCGCGGATGGTCGTTCACGTTTGCCATTACTTTTCTCAAAGTTGGAGCACTTTCAAAGACGCAGAACATATGCCCGCAAGCCAAGTATCATCCGTAAAACGAAGCAGCGAGGTCCATACACTGGGTCTTTTGCGACTTCTCGGTCGAGAAGGAACACCTGTACGTTGTGTTTTAACCATAAAGATTCTGGTTTCATCGTTGATCCACACAGGCGGTTGGAGTTTTGGGGTTTGAGCAACGTCCTCCCATGCTTTCTCGAGCTTTGAAAGGAGGCTTGGCTCAGAAACAGCATACCTGGCGAATGTAATAAATGAGACCAGAACATTGCTCCTTTGTTGCGATGACACGGACATGGGGATCCTATCATCACTGAGAAGATCGAAGAGCCGAGCGAGGACGTTAATATGCTTCTTACACTTCTCGCTTATGCAGTTAGGAGCGACTGTCATTGGAAGAGCCCAGCATTCCATGAAAGCATTTGCGTAAGAGGTTATATATTCAATAACGGTTCTTCATTATGACGGACAACCTCTTCGAGGAACGATTTCTCCATGTAAGACAACACTGCGGGTTTTGCTGTGGAAAAATTAGCACCAACGAATTATAATGAATAGAGCGACGAACCTTTACCTTCCCACTGCTCTCCATTGATGAATTCGGCCAATAGATCGACTAACTCTGTCACCGACTTCTCCCACTCTCCGTTTGCTTCTTCTTCCCTGCTCAAGGCTACACGCAGCATATACTCCGATTGCTCACCATCGTCACCACAGGCCCAAGCCTCCTGCGAAACAACTACGCCACCAGTCGCTCCTTCCAGTATGAGTGCATTGCCTGCATCACTTGCAACTCCTAATCTACATGGGACGTGATATCTGGAGGATAATATACATATGTGCCAGGATCAGTTTTAAGCTCTTAGGTGTACTGAAGTTCCAAGATCGCATGCAATATGCGCACTCGCGGGGATATTGGGCTGATAATTAAGAACAGACCACGTACAGCGTGCGTCCAGATATAAATGTTGCAGCCTGGTGTTAAAACACAAGTGCCATTAGATGCATTTAAAGCAGTGATTGATTCCGAGTTGGTGAGAAGGATGTTGTTGAAAGTCAGCTCCGATCGGCTTTGGATACAAACAGCACAAATAACGTAGTATCGAGTCATAGGTGCGCGGGGTCTTGACGGTTCAGCAAGTCCTGAGATACTGTCTCACATGTTTTTAAATTTTCCGTCATGAGCTGGCCAATGTTTCACCTGTATTCCTCCACTTATCACCCCACTCACCAGTTTGCCGCCATAGTAATCCTAAGTTTACAGCACGACCGACCGCGAATATTTTCAATATCCATCTCCGGACATGACTTCAACTGCTTCAGGCGATTGCAACGCTTTCTAAAGAAGATTGGAATCGAGAAGAAGACGCTTTTGTTGATGATTCAGAGCTCCATTATCTCCAATCAGAAAAAATGTGCTTTACCTTCATACCTGGTTTGCAGATACCCAAAGCTAAGCATGTGCATAGAAGTATTGAACTTGTGATGATCAATCATTGTTCCTACTTCTTTTACCACCGATCTACCATCTGCGCTGCCATCTCAGGTTTCATATGGTCAGCCACCGAAACCCTCTCACACGAGAGTGTATCGCTCGTGGCTATGTTCACTGGTGGCTCTGGTCGACTGCAAATAGCTTCTTCCGTCATGAGTACAAGACAATCAGGACTCTCGACACCTACTCATCTTCCTTACTACTCTCACCTGTGAGTAATGAATCCTGTAAGAACCATCGAGGGTTTATCCTACTCTATTCCTATTCCACCGAGAAGTGTGTCCAGCTTTACTGTAACTTCTGGAACAACAGTTTGGGGACCAGGAACACTTGCAGGAAAGGCTATCTTAGCCTTGGGGAAAGCAACTCTTCGAGGAGCGGAAAACATTTGGATAGCCAAAAGACTGGCTGCCATCGAGAGGGCAATATTAAACAGTCATAATTCAAATCATAATACAATACAGAAGAAATTCGATGACCTTACAGAACTGTTAAGGTTGGAAACTTTCTCGTCTCTTTAATGTGATTCTGCTCTTAAAGCTCTATTTAGGCCTGGTATTTATCCATTATTCAAGAAGAAGGCATTAAAGCTTGTTCTTCATCAATTGGGAACACTGAAACACGATGCCTCACTAGAGCACTTTCGAAGTTACCAAGGGACGATCTTTTGACAATACTCGCTGAGATAATGACAGTTTGTGTCTTCTACACTGAAAAGTCAGCTCTTCTCTCCTTGTTACTGTCTAATTCATAAATTAAAGTGAACATACAGCGAGCAAGATGCTTTGATCGGTACATGTCTAGAGGATATAAATACTCAACTTTCCAAGGGGAACCTTCTCGTAAACTGTCTGAATTTTATCTCCAGACTCGCATAACAAAGTCCCTTCATGTTTTCTGCTGTCCTTGAAGCTGGGTATCTTGAAACCCTTCTCTGGAATTCATTTTACTATTTCCACTTTACCTCGAAAAATGCAGAAAATCCGACATCCTTAGCGTTGAATTCTGCATTCTTGATTTTATCCTCACTCCCAGAAGAGCTTCATAACTTGTGGGTTTGCAGACTTCGTAGGTTCTGGACAATAGACGAACAACCCACACTTCTTCAATTGCTTGAGCATATCTTCATGAATCCAAATAACGTTCTCATTAGTCCTGACTTTCAGCCTGGTCGTTCCTTACGGAATGGCACGTTCAGTGGCCTTTCGTGGTGGAATTTCCCCGGAGTGTCATTATGTTATGCCTCACGACTCCCACTCTCCGTTTGCATCGTCTACACACAGCCTGCTCCCGATCCTCTTCTCAGGACCAATAGACCTTTCAACGACCTACATCTAGCGGCTAATTTTCCAAAAATTGGCAAACTAGGAAGTGGATTAGATGCTCTACATGGTATTTGGTATGCAACTCTTTCCAGAAATATATGGCAGCTGAAGCTGTACATGTGTCAGGCCCTCAACTACTCAGGTTGAAGATATCTCAGATATGATATTTCATTCTTTTGTGTTCAGTGAACATGTCAGGACAGTACTATATGAGCAGCTACTTTTAAAACTCATGCATAAGAAAAAAATCGGTGTTTTTGTCAAGCTCATTCAAATAATCCATTCAGAGAGGTCAGTATTTTTGATACAGCCTGTGATCGATCCCTTAGGTGATATGATGCATTTCAGCGTTGAGAAAAAAGAATAATTTATTTACTGACATTCGCCAGCTCCCAAAGTAGCGGGGATCGGAATCTACTCCAAATGCTGCTCGAAATCGCCGTGAGGGATGGAAGCCTGTTGAATGCACTTTTGGATGCGGCAGTGCTTTTTATGCTCCCGTATGTCGGGCCACAAATAAATCCGCGACAATTGGCAGATGAACTTTACTACCGTATTCACCCTTTAATATAGTATCAAAAGCCACGTCCATATTCCAAAAAAATGCGCCAGAATTTAAAGACTGTTGGCGATCACGGCTTACAGGAAATCCTGACGCAAGGATCGCCCTCTTTCAGGGTTTCTATATGTCTAACCTTAGATCCAATTTTTAAATTTATTTTCCAAGATTGATAAGTCAATATTTCTTAAAATATATGTATTCGGTAGTTCTATGCAGTCTTTTTTATAAGTTTCTTGGTTCGTAACTGTGGCCTATTTTATACCGCTAGTCCTGGTGGAGATGTTTGACTTTGTCAGCGACGGCATTTGCCAAACTTTGCGCGAGACTCGTCGGAGTTGTTGCAATCACCTTGACCTTGTTCAACACTGCGGCCTACTACTCCCAATCTCACTCCTCAATGAAAGTACCACTCACATTACCCAAATATAAAGTTATTTATAATAATATACCGTAATCTTTCCATAAGCTGACGAAATTTTCTTCGTTCTTCATTCTTCATATTACTTGTAACAATTATGGTGTCCCAATGGTGCATCTAACTTCACGTTCGAATTCCAAAGTCAAACAGGACAAACCTGTTCGGTGAAGGTCTTTTAGTACCGAAATCTTGGACCTAGATCAAGAAATTGCTTGTCTTCAGGAACGAAAATATGCTCTACTGCACGGTCGCAACTCCAATGCCAGTCGATGTCTCGTCCTTGCCGCCTGCCTACCTTTGGAGATACATATCCAGATCATGAACGCCGCTATACTATGGACTCCGACGACTACCGTGACTATACACTCTCCTTAAGAAGTATCCGCCACACCTGGAGGACAATCGCATGGCAGATACCAGAAATTTGGAGTGCGGTTCGATTGGTACTCTCCGCACTACATGAATGGTTCCAAATGTTCACGATCAACCTTTCTCGGGCTACTAACATATCTTTAGAGCTTCTTGAACATGAGTATCTTTATGATTCACTATTTGCCAATGTCTCAAGGACAAGGCTCCATTGCTCCAAGAGGTTAAATTACGGAAACCCTCCCATCATCAAATCAACTTACCGTTGGGTCAACTGAAGGTTTTGAATATCGGCAAGATCTTACTTAATGCTGAGTCTCTGGAGATACGAAAACGGTCACCAAATTTTATCGAATGTTTTCTATATAAGTAACAGATAGGGCGTCTTTGCATAATCTGAAAAGTTTCACAGCTCACTTGAGAGATGCTTAGCGTCGGACACCTTTCCTCCTGGAAAGTTTAATGATCCCTTCTATAAATTATCTAGAAGTGCTAATGGATATACACGCTCACCAGATTGTGTTCCTGATGGGCTCCGTCAACGATCATGCCATTTGAAAATTGAGGCTCAATAAATCTAACGGCATACTTCAAAGTTTATGCTTGTCAGGAAAAATCCTCAAAATGGATACCGTTATCCAGTGAACATAATTCAAAATCTTACCCTCGAAGAGTCATATCTGTCATTATTTGACACTGCGTCTAGGCTTCACCGAATGCATGAGCAGCTCTTTCGGGCCTCCAACCTTCACCTGGTAAATCTCCGTGTATCCCGCCACACTGGAAATGCGTTATCAAGTGCAGAGTGTGTGTGGTCAATGTTGGAATTAGTAAGCCCGACACAGCGCTTACTCAGCCCGAGACACAGTAGATAATTGTAGTATATTCTAAATACATTAACTAGAGGTATATAAACTGTAGATACTGTAGACTACACCTCATGGATTTGTAATCTATAGCCTAACAGCTCAGTACCTAGTGCATATTTACACAACAGTCAACATGCTAGAGCGTCGATCCGAAGCTGGAGTAATACGACTCGAATCAATCTAACTCGAAAATTATCATGCTCGTCGATTTATCTCACCAGCAGACCTTGAAGTGACTTAAACGGTTGACAGTCGAAGGATGGACCTCCTTTTCAGTAATTGGTGAAGATGTAAAAGCATATCTCGTTGCAATAATGAATAGCACTAGTCTCAAATATTTAGTCTATCCATAATCAATCCGGTATACACATATTAACAAGAGCATTCGAAAACACGGATTCAATACTCCAAAGCAAGTAATCAGCAGTTAGCGGCAAGTCCCAGTCGTTAGAGTCGTAAAGCGGTATCGAAAGTATCGTATGAGGGAATCAGCCACCCCTGTGTCGCTCCTTTGAACTTGACTAGATCCATCATCACCACATCACGCCCACCACAGGGTAACCAATCAACACCCCCACCCAATCAATCCACCCATAACGACATGCAGACGAAAAGCCTACTTTTGCGGTGGAACCACCGAATCTAAGGAAGGAGGAATCATGAAGTTCTTCTCTCCGATGGGCGTCGAAAGACCGCTGGCAGTGCCATTGGTATGCGCAGGTGCGCGAGCAGGAGGGAGAATACCCCTCTTCTTCTGCAGGGCCCTAAACCACTTGGTGCCGCCAGCGTAGAAGAACACCAAGCTGCCGATGATGACGATGTGTCCGTAGTATCCGAGGCGGTGCCATGTGATGAAGGAGCTGCGTGCAGAGAGAAGGATAAATGGAGAGGCGCAGTAGTTGAGGACCATAGCAGACGCTACGATACCGAGGAGGTCGTAGATCCGCTTGAAAATCGATGGAGGCTGGCCTGCCGGGGGAAGGAGGAGAGGGCGGATGTTTTGGCGTGCCAAGCGGGCTGCAGCTGTGACGAATCCGCCCATGAGGAAAGTAAGATAGTATCCTGATGCAATTCCATGCCAGAACGCGCTCGTGAAGAACGTGATCATGCTGCTCCTGAATCCGGGCTTCTTCCCCTTGGGCGTGACTCGCTTGTACACACACTCACGGAGCCAGACATTAGTCTTCATGTTCCATGAGTCGAGGAGGACTTTAAAGTTAGGCGGGAATTCGATCTGCATAACCTTAACATTAGCAGC
>JASFCW010000519.1:0-10325 GCA_036936985.1 Crucibulum cyathiforme
GCACATAAGCTGAAGCCAAAGTCCTTATTATGCCCTCAAGGCAATCCAACTCCGAGCCTTGGTGTTCTACAACTCTGCACTTAAGTCTTCTGTTCTCCGATACTGGACTTAACACCCTTCGTATGGTTGGTGAACCTCAAAAGAGAAAGTGATCTCCATCGATTGAACAACAAGCTGTCACAGCTTGTACAACAGCACCACGATGACTCAAAGTGGGCCCATGCAGTGGAGAGGAGGCACCTCCTTGCCAAAACCACCCAATGCAAGGTGAACACCGAATGGTGACTCAGCAGGCAAATCAGAGGATGCCAGTGGTGGAGGAATCTTGGGTGTGACCAGCACCTTACGACTCAACCATTGCACCTCAAGGGGTTGTTGAGGACAAAGTGTCCTTGACAATGGGACTAGTAGACAAGACTAGGCCCACAACTGCAAAAGGTGGGAAAAATCCTTCCCAAGAAAAGGGGAAGGGCAAGGATACAGGCACACCTGCCTGGAAAAAGGCACAAAAGGATGCATCTACCCCAACAATGGAGACGGAAGAGTCGTCTACCACCCATTTCCTCAAACCCATTCATGTGAATGACTGGGGCTTGGGACACCTCTACTACTCCTTAACTAAAGAGGAGGAACAGAGGCTGGTTCAAGAAATTGAAACAGCCTGAGATATCAAGTTGGGTAAGACACCTGTACCCACCCCTGCACAATATGAGGGCACTGGGTACACAGACCCCAACTCAGAAAGTGATTATGGTGACAATGATGATGTCACCTACATGCAACCATCCACAAAAGAAACCCCTGTGCAGATCACCAAGTGGGTACAGAAAAACTGCATGGCTGCCTGCAAGAGGTGCACTCTCACTGAGCAAGAGCTAGCAAGAGCTCACCGTTGACATGCAGATGTCAACAGGGTGTTCCTCAATAGGGGGAACTTTGAACAATACAATGACATGCATGGCTGTCAAATCTCAAAATGGTTGGAGGGAAGTGGAGGGTTACCAGATGAGGACGGAGGATAAATCATATGGACGTTGGCTTCAGCTTATGTGCTGCACCCTTCGCAATCTATTTGGTGTCCTGGTATTTGCAAGGAGTCAGAGTGAAAAGTCAGAGGCAAGTCAGAGGGAGGTCAGAGTTGTTACCAGATGTAAGTCTTAATAACAAGGGCAAGATAGATAAGAGTAGAGAGGTTTAACTTTAGTATTCAAACTGAGGAGGAGGATACAAGCGGAGGGTATTTATACTACAGAAGGAAACTAGGGATGAATAAGAAACAGAATGGTAACGTGATGTAAAGAGGCTGTGGTGATAGTATTGTAGAGACTAAATAAATGGTTGTAACGGAATGAAGAGAGTGGAATGTCAGAAGGGGTGATGTACAAAAGCTATGCAAAACTAAAATCAATTGTAAGAGAACTATGGAGATGAAACATATATACAAATAAGGAAAACAAAGATCATGAACGGAAGGAGTGATGGAAGGAAGTCAGAAGGATGGAAGATGAGTGCAAAGTTTCTGGATGTGACAGTGTTCCCCCCTTAGGGACCAAACCCTTGAGGTCTGTGTGTTTGTTTGTACCTGTTGTCAAATGGGTGATGACGTGGCCAAGTTGAAATTTCCATCTCTTCTCCATACTGCATCATACCTGTCAATTGTACCTCCTCTCCCGCCTTTATCTTAATCAGTATGTTTCCCTTGAGCCTCGAACAGCTTTTCAAACTTCAGCAACAAATCCAGCAACAGCAGGATCAAGACCAGAAGGAGCATGAGGCATGGGATCAGGCACACCAGGCCCAGATGGATGAGTTGCACGCAGCTGTGGCTGCAGCAATGGCCAAGCAAAAGTGGTTGGATGAGGAGTGGAAACAGAAGGAGGTGGAGGAGGCTGCAGAGAAGCAGAAGGTGGAGGAAGCAAAGCGGAAGGCAATGGTGAAAAAACAGCCAGTGGTAGAGATACCACTGAGGGCTACGTCAGGGGCTGGTTTGGCAGATGCACAGGTGAGGGAGAAAAGGGAACACCAGGAGGAAGCTGTGGCACAGAAGGCTCAGAGGGACAAGAAGCAGAAGGCAGTGGACACAATGGACGATGAGGAGGAGGAGTTCCAGGTGAGTAGACTGCAATTGGCTAGGTTGATTCTAACTTATTTTGCAGCTGTCGGATGACTTGCAGAAGATGGTGCCCAAGAACAAGGGCAAAGGTACAGGGCGAGTCAAGCAGAGCAAGGAGCATGTGACAACTTCAGTCTCGTGCAAACTTTGCACAAATGGTGGTCATGAGTGCCTCTGGCCAATGTAAGTCCTTTTTTGTAATCCTCACTTTGATGTTAATAGTTTTGTCCAGAATTGGTGGTACCACCTGTCAACGGTGCCATAACCTCAAGAAGACCTGTGAGTACCCAGGGAAGGTGGCTAAGCCCAAGAGGAAGTGTTGGGTGGAGGGTAACACAGAACAGACAGAAGTGGAGGAGCAGCTGATGAAGAAGACACAGGCAGAAGCAGAGAGTGGAGGATCGCAGACCAAGTGGTTGCTCACTGTGATCTTGGAAGAGATGTGCAAGTCACGGGAGGAGACATGTGAGCTCCAGGAGCTCCAGCAGGAGACTCTCATTGAGCTCCATGTGATCATGGGCCGGCTGCAAGAGCTGCCATTGTTGATAGGCTATGAGGTCTATCGACACATCTCAGGATTGGTGTCTCCTGTTTGGTGGGAGCGACTGCCCCTCGTGCAGGTGGGCTCAGGTGAGCAACCTGAGTTTGTGCAGGGGTCATCAAGGGATTTGTGGGCAGATGAAGAATGGAAGGAAGAAGCAGAAGCGGAAGCAATGGAACCAGAGGAGTCAGAGGAAGAGGAAGAAAGGGAATGGATGGAGGTGGATGAAGAAGATGAAGAGGTGGTGGTAGGAGAGTTGGAAACAGAGGCTGAGTCACAGACTCAACAGGAGTGAAGATAGGTGGAGGGAGTTGGAAGGTCAGATGTTGGCCCAGAAAATGTACATAGGAATAAGAACATTGTTTTTTGGTCTTTGAGTGTGAACTAAGGAAATGAAATAAAAAGAATAAGAGAACTTAAGAAAGTGGAAGAGGGCCAGGTTTATTGGGATAACGAAGGTGGAAGTCGGAAACTGCTTCAGGGGCATGCTCCAGTTCAGTAGCAACTAACCAGGAATATTCCTTGTCAGTGCCTTTGTAGCCTAGCCATTGTACATAGTAGAGTAGAGGGCAAGAGCAATAATGACAGTCAATCTTGGAGTCCAGAATTTCTGCAATTTCGTATTCTACTTTGCCATCAACTTCCACTGGTGGAGGGGGTGGTTGAACACAGTTCGGAATGGTGTTGACGGATGCTGGTTCAAGCATGGAGACATGGAACACGGGGTGGATGGAGTGGAGGTAGTCTGGAAGTCAGAGGGTAAATGAACAAGTACCTGCTTCGCCTATAATTTCGAAAGGTCCTAGATACTTTTCAGCGAGCTTCTTGGAAGGACAGGTAGTTCTGAAGAACTGTGCCTTCACAAAGACTTGTTGACCTATCTTGAATTCAGGTGCAGGCATATGATGCTTGTTGGCAGGTATTTGATAATGCTTCTGTGCTTCAGCAATCTGATCCTTCAAGAACTGATGTAGCTTGTTGAGATCAGTGACAAATTCTTTAGCATGGGCAGAAGTGAGGTTGCGTTTGGGGTGAATGGTGATATTCAGGTAGTATCCCTTGTTGGCAAAGAAGGGTGAGACTCTGGTAGTTGCACTGGGCACATTGTTATAAGCAAACTCTGCAAGGGGAAGGAGATTGGACCAGTTGTCTTGTTGATAAGTACAGTAGGTCCATAGGTATTGCTCTAAGGTCTGATTAGTGCATTCAGTTTGACCATCACCTTCTGGGTGGTAGCCAGAGGTGAAGTGGAGAGTCATGTCAAGGGCTTTACTGAGGGGGCAGAAGAAGTGAGAGATGAACTCAGAACCATGATTGGAGGTAATGTAAGAGGGAACTCCATGTTTGGAGAATACATGAATAACAAATAGTTGGGCAAGTTGGGTGGAAGTGATTGTATTGTGTGTTGGAATGAAAATGGATTGCTTGGATAGCCAATCAATGACTACCAAGATAGAATCAAAGCCAGATGAGACAGGAAGTTTCTCAATGAAATCCATAGAGATCGAGTTCCAGGGATGTTCTGGTATGGAGAGCTGTTTAAGCATACCATAGGGCTTGTGTCTTTGGGGTTTAGATCTCATGCAGATAGTACAAGACTTGCAATACTGCTTGATGAAGTCTTGAAGGCCTGGCCAAGTATATTCACAACGGATGAGTTCAATAGTCTTGTTCTGTCCTATGTGTCCAGAGAGAATATGATCATGTTTGATCTGTAAAATGCGAAGGCAGAGGTCATTCATGTCCAGAACATAAATGCATTTGTTGAGGAGTAATAGTCCACTGTCAGAATGAGACCATTGTGGATGGGAACCTATATCAGTGGAATGAGTGGTCACAATCAGATTGGAAGGAAGTGCTGCTAGTATATCCTTGTGAATCTGTTCAATGTCCATAATGATTGCACCATGTAAGACAGGAGTAATAAGAGTCAATGCTCTAAGGGATGATGCCAGTTGTTCCTGTGAGAAAACAGGTCAAAAGTTGTGTGGATTGATGCTGGCATAGTAGCTGTTCCCTCCTTTAGGGTAGATGTCCCATCATTTAGTTAAAGCGTCAGGCTTGGTACCCAATCTGCCTGGACAGAAGTGGATGATAAAATTAAACTGACATAGGTACTCCGACCACTGCGCTTGGCAGCAGGTAAGGATCTTGGTAGTAGCAAAGTATTCCAGGTTCTTGTGGTCAGTTACCACATCAATAGCTGAACCAGAACCTTCAAGGTAGTGTCACCAGACTTTGGAAGCCTCAAAGATAGCCAAGAGTTCCTTGTCATGAGTGTCATAGTTCAATTCCAGGGCAGTAAAGGTGTGGGAGTGGAAAGCGATTGGATGAATTTCTCCATCAGAGGTTATAATGGACAGGATAGCAGCGAGAGCATAGTCGGAAGCATTGGTCTCAATGATAAGTTGGGCATCTGGAATCCAATGGGTAAGGATAGGTGCCATAGTAAATGCTTTCTTGAGAGCATTGAAAACATCTCTACAAGCATTGTTAAACTTCCAAGGTGCACCCTTGCAAGTGAGGCAGGTGAGCGGAATGACAATGTCAGAGTAATTATAAATGAAACATCAGTAGAAATTGGCAAAGCCCAGGAAGGACTGAATGTCCTTTACCTTGTGCGGTTCTGGCCAATCCTGAATGATGTTAACTTTGTCCTTTGACATTGTCAAACCATCTGGAGAGAGGATATAGCTGAGGTATTCCACAGAGTCAGTGTGGAACTTGCATTTGTCTGTGCAGGCATAGAGGCCATGTTGCCGAAGGTGTTTCAGTACTTCTCTGACATGTTTGTGGTGAAGTTCCATATTGTCCGAGTATATTAGAATGTCGTCGAGATAGACAATGACACTGACATCCAATAGATCACTGAAAATGTCATTCATGAAATGTTGGAAGGCCACAGGAGCATTGGTGAGGCTGAATGGCATAACAAGCCACTTGAACAAACCATAATGAGTGCAGAAAGTGGTCTTCCATTCATCTCCTTCTGCTATGCAGATGAGATGATATGTGTGTCGGAGGTCAATCTTGGTGTATACTCGAGCTTTATGAGGGGTGTCCAAAAGGTCAGAGATGAGGGGAAGTGGATAGCAATCTTTTTTTTGAAATCTTGTTAAGACCTCGATAATCAACACAAAGTTGAAGAGAGCCATCCTTCTTGTGAACAAAGAGGACAGGGGCACCGTGAGGAGAGCGAGAGGGGCAAATGAACCCAATGGAGAGATGCTTGTTGATGAACTCGTGTAGAGCAACAAGTTCAGACTGCAAAAGAGAATAAATTGGACCAATTGGAGGGGATGCACCATCTTCCATATTGATCTTCAGGTCATAAGGGCGATGAGGGGCTAGACTGTCAGCTTTGGCTTTAGAGAAAACATCGGCAAACTTGTGATATTCTGAGGGAATGGAGGAGAGATCAGGAGTCAGATTGACAGAAGCAGTGAAGGCAGTGGTACTGGGTGCTGATATGTGAATGCAAAAAGTCTGTGCATCAGGAAGTTTGCTAGCTCTCATGAATGCAGCAGCATTAATGATAGATATGCTAGGCATCGGAGGAACCAGAGGCAAGGATGGAGGGTCAGACAAAGAGGGTTGTGCCAAGGCTTTAGCAGACAAGGCAGAAGACGTTGTAGTTGGAGCTGGATTGTCTAGCAGATGTGGCCAGAAAGTAATACTGCCCAATACCCACTCAATCAACAGATTGTAGCAGGTGAGCCAGTTGTATCCAAGGATCACAGAGTAAGAGGAGTGCAGGTTTGTTACAAAGAATGTAATGGTCATAGATTCACCAGTCAGAAATTGGATCGGAAGGTCGATTGATTTGGTTGCATAGACTTTCGTAGTACCATCAAAAAGTTTAATCTCCACAGGAGGAATAGAATTTGTTGATAAGCCATGTTGACATACAAATTTAGTATCTGCAAAGCAATGAGAAGAGCCACAGTCCAGCAAAGCCCTGATAGAAAGAAGAGAGTTGGAAAGGAATGGAGATTTCAAAATAATATATAAAGAGTTCAGATTGGAAAGAGCAGATGCATTGAGTTTTACCTCTGTATATGCACAGTTGAGCTCAACGCAATCCTCAGCCTGTGCAGAGTACTGAGGATTGCTCTCTATTTTTCCAAGTCCTTAGACTTGGAAGTAGAGCTCTTGGCCTTGGCAGCACGAGCCTCGGCCTTGGTGGCAGAGGAGGTAGACTTCAGGCAGTCCTTTGCTACATGTCTGGAACCTCCACAAAACATGCAGAGATTGTTGTCAAAGTGTCACTGGTGCTCTTGGGGAGTGAGTGAGCTTCCCATCTTTGCCTAGCTTGTTGGCAATGGGGTTGGGCTTCTTCTGGTTGTTGCTAAAGAGCCAGACAATGTGTTGGAAGAGCTGGAAGAGCTAGTGGAAGCTTTCAAGCTTCTGCTCTAGGCCGAGTTTTGACCAGTTTTCTTCTGATCTGACTTTGAGGTGGATTTAGGCTTGTCAGAGGAGGTGTCTTTGTCGGAATGACCTTTTGATTCGTGTGCGATCTCAGCATGTCGTTCCCAGTAACATTGGTTGATGTTCTGTGCAGCAAGGTGCATGTTGGCGAACTTGACAGATTTACCAGCACAAGAGATCTCGTCTTTGATGTGAGCCGGAAGACTGCAGTAGAAGGCACGGCAGAGGGTGCAGTCATTGTAGTCAACAAGACCCTTGAGTTTGTTGAAAGCAATATTATATTTGATGATTTGTTGGTTGTCAGCCATCCGGAGATTTTCCATCTTGGTCTCAGCATCGGCGACAGGGTCAAGAGGGCCAAAATTACTATGGAGGATGCCTAGGAATGCACCATAGTCATCCATCCAAGGCTTGTCCTCATCATTCTCCAGGTCTGGCTGGAACCATTCCAGTGCAGGACCTTTCAAGTAGGAGAGTGTGAAGTTGACCTTTGACTTGTCTTGGTGATAGGCATGGGCCTTGTTCTGGAAATAGAGTCAATTCTGAAGAATGAATTGGCAAAGCTTTTTGGGCTCTGTGCCATTGAATGTATCAGGCTCCTGGACTTTAGCTTTGCCATCACTCAAGGAGCGTTTCTTCATTGCTTGTGCAAAAATGCTAAGTATGCGAGCAAGGTTGGAAGAGTTGTTGATGTTGGAAGTAGAGCTATTGTCAGAAGGATTGTCACCACCATCATCACCATCATCACCATCGTCATCGTCACCATCATCATGATCCGGGGGACCATTGGCTGGTGAGGTAACCATTGTCATTATCATTGTTGCCATTGTTGTCATTATCACCTCCATCACCATTGCCATCTGGGGGTGGTGCTGAGGTGTGAGAGACGGAGGGACTAAGTGAGACAGTTGGAGGGAGGTCTGATGGCATAGGCGTGAGAGTACTAGGGTGGGACGAATTGGCTTGAGGTATAGGAGTAGAAGAAGTGCGTTGAGTTGCTGGGGTGGGTGCTGCACCAGGAGCAGGGGTTCTACCCTTCTTGGAGTTCTTGGTATTGCATAGAGTATTGGTGAAGACTGCAGTAGTAGCCATGAGGAATAGATTCGAAGTATGAGTTTGAATATACTGTCAAATTTCGAAATGGTTGGAGGGAAGTGGAGGGTTACCAGAGGAGGACAGAGGATAAATCATACAGACATTGGCTTCAGCTTATGTGCTGCATCCTTCATAATCTATTTGGTGTCCTGGTATTTGCAAGGAGTTGGAGTGAAAAGTTGGAGGCAAGTTGGAGGGAGGTCAGAGTTGTTACCAGACATAAGTCTCAATAACAAGGGCGAGATAGATAAGAGTAGAGAGGTTTAACTTTAATATTCGAACTGAGGAGCAGAGGATACAAGCAGAGGGTATTTATACTACAGAAGGCAACTAGGGATGAATAAGAAACAGAATGGTAACATGATGTAAAGAGGTTGTGGTGATAGTATTGTAGAGACTAAATAAATGGTTGTAATGGAATGAAGAGAGTGGAATGTTGGAAGGGGTGATGTACAAAAGCTATGCAAAACTAAAATCAATCATAAGAGAACTATGGAGATGAAATGTATATACAAATAAGGAAAACAAAGATCATGAATGGAAGGAGTGATGGAAGGAAGTTGGAAGGATGGAAGATGAGTGCAAAGTTTCCAGATGTGACAATGGCCTTGCATATGTCAAAGGACTGTTCTACCTACTGTCAATAAATACTATGTTTGTAGGATCATTAGCAGATAAGGCACACTAATTAGTAGCAAATCATAAAGGCATGCAATCACTCCTCTCAGGAGCCTTGTTCCAAGCTGCACCTTGTGGATTGCCCCTCACGAGAGCAGAGGTAGAGAACCTCATATGTCTCATGCACAATGAGACCACCAGTACAGAGGATTGGCAATACACAGCCATGACCCTCCACATATTCCAACACATAGCTGAAAGGCACAATGTTGCTGCCAGGGATGAAGCCATGGATGTGGTACTTGACAGTACCATATTCAACATGAAAATGGTCCCCAAAGGCTTACCAGCAGACATACCAGAATAAGTGATACAATCAAATGAACAAGAGGTCCCCAAACCCTCAAACTTGCTGGACATACAAGAGTGGGAGGTCTTTACACTCCTCCAGGTGATCCAATCAGATTCCGTTTGGACTGCTCAGACTCCATTTGGATTCTGTTTGAATTCTGATCAGACTGAACTTGGACTAATAGTATTAGCTTTTGTAATGAATTCTATACATTTTGAGCTTTTAGTCCGAGCTCAGGCCAATTGGATTCTGTTCAGACTGAAGAAAATCTGCTCAGAATCCTCGGATTTTTGCTCCTTGGAGTCCACTCAGTTAATTTATATAAAAATGTAATGGTACCAGCAAGGATCGAACCCAAAACTCAGGCTCATTTTTTAAATATTGAGCACAATTAACCACTAGGCAACAGTGGCTTTTAAAGTATGCATTATTTATTTTATTTATTCTACATTTGAATTACCTCTGTATAATTGTATCATGTGCAACATTGTTGATGCTGCCAGCAGCAAGCACAGTCTTGTCCATTCAACCATCACCTCTGCCACCACCACTTCTCACCCTTCCTCCTCCACCTCCCTCTGTCCACTACCACCACCACCATCATCAAGCATGGCATATGATAAAGAGCTGAGGGGCACCGGGAGACCCATGTAGGGGGGACCTGTTAGGTACGTCAGCCCTCCTGCCCACTCTATTACACTCACTCACATCTTATCCAGCACCAACTGCCCCCACCATTGATGGTGTGTCCTCCATCCACCATACCACCCGCACCATCAACGGTGCATCCTCTGTCCACCATACCACCCGCACCATTGATGGTGCCTCCTCCATCCACGGCACCACCCACACCATCGACAGTGCCTCCTCTGTCCATGGTACCACCTGCACCATTGATGGTGCCTCCTCCATCCATGGTACCACCCACACCATCAACAGTGCCTCCTCTGTCCACCATACCACCTGCACCATCAACCATGCTTCCTCCATCCATGGTACACCTGCACCATCAACTGTGCCTCCTCCATCCACCATACCACCTGCACCATCAACAGTGCCTCCTCCATCCCACTGTACCTGTGCCATCCACCATACTGCCTTTATCCACAGTACCTCTACCATCCATGGTGCCTCCTCCATCCACAGTACCTCCACTGTGTTGATGCTACCCCCCACAT
>JASFCW010000520.1:0-10314 GCA_036936985.1 Crucibulum cyathiforme
GCAGCCACCGGAACACTTACCATTGCCGATCTAGCATCACTGAAGCGCGCACCGTCCTCGTTATCATCCTGCCTCTCTCTTATCCACGTACCTACAGCGACTGCCTGGTCCCCCAACAACACCTCTCTCTATATTGCTTCGTCAGACGCAATTCATCGATATGATACCCATTCGAACTCACTCACAGATGTTTACTCGCTGAAGGAAGAAGATTCTGCAACCCATCTGGTAGTGAAGGACAAAACTATCCTCATATTCAGCGTTTCTGACAAGATTCATGTTCTCGAATGCGAAAGTTCATCATCGAAAATATCCCAGACTTTCGATTCTCATAAATCACCCATTACCTCTCTCTCCCTCTCAAATGACAGCACTCTTCTCGCATCGTCCTCGGTCAACGCTGTTCATGTTCATAATCTTTCATTGGGGTCGCACATCGTGCTACGGGGGCTGGCAAGCTTGAGTGGCCAGGCAATCAGCACATGCGTATTTCACCCGCATTCTCGCACCAGGCTTCTTGTAGGAGCAGGGAGGCAACTCATTGTGTATGACACTACCCGTCCATCAGGACCGTTGAAATCTATCACTATGAATGAAGGCATCGTAGGTGACATCGTGGCAGTGGCATGCAGTCCATTTAGTAAAACACTGGTTGCCGCTTCTACAGCTGGAGGTCATGTAGCGTTGATGGATCTAGAGAAGGAAAAAAGGTACGTAACACATGTTTATCATTCACTCATGCGACTTATGATTGTTCACCTACAGTCTGGTGCGCAATCTTAATATGAAGGCTCCCCTCACATCTCTGGTGTTCTCTCCAGAGGGCGGGGCAATATATCTTGGAACAGAAGGTGGAAAGCTGCTTATTATGGACCTACGTGGACTGGACAAACCTCCCAAAATCATTGTCATTAACGAAAGTGGAAGTCGGATCGAGACTATGACTGTGCAAAAGAAGACCAAAAGCGCAGCTGATCCTGTCACAAAATCCGCACCTGCTATCGCTGATGCTTCGAGGACACCAGTCAATGTCCCTCGACGAACATCAGCTACTACTCAAGCACAAACAGGTAAAATCCCTCCCAAGGCAGTGCCATCCCCTGCCAAACCACGGGTACCACGAGTCAATTCGGGCTCATCTCCTGCTGTTCGACGGGTGCCTTCTTCTCTAAAGGAAGGTGCAGGCGTTGGATCTCCGTTAGCAAAGACAAGAATAGACGCGAAGAAAGTATTTTCCCCTGTAAGAGATCCGCTTGGAAATAGTCAAAGTGCTGGTGAGATATCAGGTATGTCGTCGTCATAAATCCATGTAGGGTATAAGCTTACCACATAACTTGAAGCATCAGGCTCCCTCAAAGGAACCAAGTCTACACCGATGAAAAAGCTGACCAACACACTCACCACTCGTACACGGCCATCTCCTTCGTCTCGCGCTCAGTCTATCTCGACAGGCTCGAGAGTGACAACGACTACTGCGGATGGAGAAGTATCGAGGCGACCAAGAACGCTCCCCACGATGAGCACGTCATCTAGAACCCGCAAAACTTCCACTACATCCAATACCGAGTCGGTATCTGCGGTTAACGAGAAACTGTCTGGACCCGCTTCCGTCGCTAGTGAATCCATCTCTACTCATGCTCGTTCGAGAGCAGTGTCCTCTACGTCTCGTTCTGAATCTGTCTCTACACGTTCAGCGCATACCACATCGGGGAGATCCTCCTCCTCTACCTCTCGACCTAGCTCATCGGCATCTACGAGGAGGCAGTTTTCTTCTACGTCCTCTGTCCCACCGGTTCCTCCTCTTCCAAAGCACATCTCTGTTGCGCGGAAGGCACAGAGTCGCACTCCCTCACCGGACTTACCTGCCATAAATTCAGATCCAGTGACGCCATTGCCTACAAAGAAGAAGAATAGTATGGGTGTGTTAGGTCTGGGTACGCCTGAGTTGGATGCCTGGATCAATGCAGGGAATGGCAGGGACGCAGCTAAGAGCAAAGGCAAAGGCAAAGTGGTTGGATTTAGAGATGATGACTCGGAGAGTGATGACAAAGACGACTGGTTAGACGATCGGGAGAGAGAATTATCAATGCAAATTTCTCCTCAACGCGTGTCTACCACCTCAACATCTGCTTCTCAAACCCCGGTGAGCTCCCAAGCTTGTGCTCCATCTCCTTTACGGCAAGCTCCTGGAACAGGAGGTGCAGCCCATGATCTGCTACGTACCATCGTCAAGGATGCAATGTTAGACTTCCAAGTAGAGACGCGGGCAGAGATGGTCGGGCTGCATCTCGATCTTTTGCGCATGGGTAGAGGCTGGAAGAAGGAACTTAGAAGTCTGATGGATGAATATGTTGGCGACTTGAGAGAGTTGCGAGAAGAGAATGCACGCTTGAGAGAGGAGAACGAGAGATTGCGACGAGGTTTTTAGTTTGTACTCGCTCATTGCTCGTTTAAGATTGCAAGTACCAGCATCATATGTATTCTTTCATTTATACATAATTTATCAAGTGCGAGGGATGTTGATGTTAATGTGTTCTACAAGAAATACATGTTTTTGCACAGAACAGCATGTAATGCACGAAGAGTGAAACACGCTGTTGGAATCAGACTTCAGTAGTAGTCACAGCCTACAGCGAGTGGTCGCAACAATGCCAAGAAAAGCAGCCAAAAATCCGGCAATCTTCGTTTTGGGTAATTTCATGCCAGCCGATTGCATCCTAGCAAACCAGCTACCTTCCTTTACAGCGGCGCCCCAAAAGGTCCTTTGGGCCCATGCAGCAGTAGAACCTGCGCAATGTCATTGAATATGGAGCGAAATATCACTGAGATGTCGAACACGTATACCTTTCACAGGGCCGTATGGTCCAAATCCGAAAAGACTCAGCAAAGGACGGAGGAGCCAGCTTTCGGGGACGATGAGTGCGGCTCCGGAAAATAGGATGATTTCCACGAGTTGGGGATGATTGTCGATGAAGTTGCCTAGCATCATGTGAGTAATGCCATCTCATGAGTAACCATGTATGCATACCTGAGATAAGAAGAACATGTTCTACACCTGGCCTCAGTTTCTGGAAACGCGATCTAGCGTCGGACTCCGAGATAGCACACATAGCCATAACCTTCACAAATGCATTTTCCACCTTCTGCAGACTAATCGATATCATGGTAGCGCGAGCCCTATAGCGATCAGTTTGGTCCTCGGGAAGTGGTTCAGAGAGTTCAACTTTCATTTCGTCCATAACTAGGGCGAATTCAAGGGAGAGCTTCTCTGAGATATCGTCTAGCGTAAATCCATGTTCTTCAAGAGCTGCGCTCAACTCCTTCGCCAAAGACTGGGTGTTGGACACAACCTGTAATATTTCGTCTTTGAGTTCAGCGATTTTCTCCGCGGCAACATTGTAACGATTTGCCGCATCGTGAAGCTCTTTGTCTGTGTAGGTGGTTAGTGTATCGCCTAGTTCCTTTGCAGCACGCCAAAAATCGAATGGTGAGCGAGTGGTGAGAAGGTAGACGGCGGGCGCGAAGGGCACTAGTACCAATGTCACCGCATGAGCAACGTGTTACATGGAGAGTACGGGACGCACCATTGACGCTGAGCTGCTGAATGACTACAACCAATGTGTTGTATCAGCTTTATTTCTGGACACAGATGAAACGGAACGTACAAATTGCTGAAGCGTTGACACAGACAGCAGAAAAGAAGAGAAAAGCATATGCTTGAACGAAACCAATGCGCATGATGGTTGCACAGAAGGAAAGAGAGTTCTACACCACAGGTGGACCCACCAGCCTTTAATAAGAGCGACGAAAGCGCTGGAGCTGTGAAAATGGAATGGGCCTTGTCGCTTCGGGAACAGACGCTGCCAGCGTCTAACTTTAAAGTACAATTGGGAAATCCTAAAGCAATACAAGGTGCTTCATCAATCCTCGTGTACTGGAGTTCAGGAGAGATACTTCTCGAGCCAATCAAGTGCTCTGAATTCCTTTATCGGCGTTCGAAATTTGCTGGCGCAAGTGCGAGGAATGTTGAAGTTATATGTTCTACAAGGAATGCATGTTTTTGTACAGAGCAGCATATAATGCACGACGCGTAAGACGCGCTGCAGCTAATGAAACAGACTTCACTACTAGTGACAGCCTACCCGAGAAAAGCACCGAAAAATCCGGCAATCTTCGTGTTGGGTAATTTCATGCCAGCCGACTGTAGCCCAGCAAACCAGCTGCCTTCCTTTACAGCGGCGCCCCAGAACTGCCTTTGGGCCCAGGCAGCAGTAGAACCTGAACAATGTCATTGAATATAGAGCAAATATCACTGAGATATCGAACACATATACCTTTCATAGGGCCGTATGGTCCAAATCCGAAAAGCCTCAGCAAAGAACGGAGAATCCAGTCTTCGGGAATGATGAGTGCAGCTCCGGAAAGTAGGATGAATCCCACGATTTGGGGATGATTGTCGATTAAGTTGCCTAGCATCATGTGAGTAATGCCATCTCATGAGTAACCATGTATGCATACCTGTTATAAGAAGAACACGTTCTACACCTGGTCTCAGTTCTTGGAAATGCGATCTAGCGTCGGACTCCGAGATAGCACACATAGCCAGAACCTTTGCAAATGCATCTTCCACCTTCAACAAACTAATGGAGATCATGGCAGCGCGAGCCTTATAGCGATCAGTTTGGTCCTCGGGAAGTGGTTCAGAGAGTTCAACTTTCAGTTCCTCTATAACGAGGGTTAATTCGTAAGAGAACCTCTCTGAGAGGTCGTCCAGCGTAAGCCCGTGTTCTTCAAGAGCAGTGCTCAGCTCCTTCGCAAAAGATTGGGTGTTAGACACAACGTGCAACATCTCGTCTTTGAATTCAGAGATTTGCTCCACAGCAATACTGTAACGGTTGGCCGCGTCGTGAAGCGCTTTGTCTGTGTAGGCAGTTAGTGTATCGCCTAGTTCCTTTGCAGAGCGCCAGATATCCGGGGGCGAACGAGTGGTGAGGAGGTAGGCGTCTGACGCAGGCGGTACTAGTACCAATGTCACCGCATGAGCAACGTGTTACAGTGAGAGTATGGGACGCACCATTGACGCTGAGCTGCTGAATGACTACAACCAATGTGTTGTATCAGCTTTGTTTCTGGACATAGATGAAACGGGACGTACAAGTCGCTGAAGCGTTGACACAGACAGCAGAAAAGAAGAGAAAGGTATACGCTTGAACGAAACTAACGCGCATAATGGTTGCACAGAAGGAAAGAGAGTTCTACACCATAGGTGGACCCACCAGCCTTTAATAAGAGCGACGAAAGCGCTGGAGCTGTCAAATGGAATGGGCCTCGCCGCTTCGGGAACAGACGCTGGCAGCATCTAACTTAAAAGTACAATTTGGGAAGTCCCAAAGCAATACAAGATGCTTCGTGTACTGGAGTTCAGGATTCGAGATACGCAATGCTGGAACAATCAAGTGCTCTGAGCCTCTTTGATCGGCGTTCGAAAATTGCTGACGCACACATTCTTCAGGAAAATGTAAAAGCTTAAGCACCTAATTATCACGATAATATACAAATATGTCCTCCAAATATCCACACAATAAAGATAACGAAAAGGAGTATTTAACCTAAATAGCTCCAAATCATGTAGAAGCAGAAAAATGTGAAGATGGCACCGCCAAAGAAAATATACATGTCCTGCGTGCTGTTATAAAATGTTAAAAGTCATCGCAAGTCAAAAAACCAAAGATACTCACCTCCGCCTCTCAATCCATCCTATCACATCCCGACTAAGACCCAATGTATTGGCCGCATTTAGCAATCTTCTTTGGGTCCCCTTTAACATATTTCGTTGGTCGACCAGGTTATCTAGTGCCTCTTTCCCTTGTGCCAAGAAATCATCTAGTCGTGCATTGGTTTCTTGAATAAATGTGTGTTCATCCAACGCTCGGAATTCCCTGCCGAGTCCTGGCTGGGGTGTAGCACCGCGGAATGGTGATTCTGAATGCTCTTCTGCTGCTTGAGGTCGGAGACCAGGATGAAGTGTTGACTGTGTAGGTGCAGTGTTTTGAAAGCGTCGTCGGGCGTCATTAGGTGAGGCTGGGATAGCTGACGAGGAGATAAGTGCTTCGCGGTCAGCAGCTGCTTTCTAAGATAATGTTCATCAGTGAGAATTTGGGTCAGTAAAAATGGGTAGGTACGCACATCTGCAGCCGCTTGTTCCTTCAACCTTTCAAACTGGTTTCGTAGGTCTGTATAGTCGCTTCTGAATTTCTGTACTCGCCTAATCAAATGTGAGCACCATTGTTTGTCGAGTAATCGGCCCAGACATGCTGAACGAATTCCTATATCCAGACGCTTGAATTTCACTCACATCTGAGCCTTCTCCTGCTTTGCCTTGATCATTTCGCGCTTCGCCATCGAGTCATAGTCATCTACCGTGCGGTGCATTGCAGCAAGGGATGCTGATATCTGTCCTAACAGAGACGGAATTTAGGGTTTTAGTCCTGGAATATGTATAACCGCATGTCAAACGCACCCAGAAGAGATGCAGAGTTGTCTCCATTGCGTAGTCTCTCAAGGTCTGCATGTAGTGAATTCGTCTGGCGTACGCCCAGGGTATAAAGAGAGTTCATAGTGGGCTCTGAGTAGTCTTTTCAGTCTAGCTTTGCGATCGTAAAGTTACAAAGGCCAATAACTTTATGAGCGGTGCCGCTATAGCCAACTGGTGGAGTTGTGTCAAGTGCTTAGTGGAAGTCGGCCAGAAGCTGCGAGTTTGTCGTCCAGACTCCAGACACGTTGGACGCAAGGTCACGTGATGGAGCAATTTCATCCCCCAAGTCGCGTCCTCAATAAATGGCATATGAGTAATCGCGCCTTAGGTTCTGATATGCTCAGAAAATAGAGCGGTATTATGAAGAGCCTCTACGTACTAATTAATTGATGTTACATTGCACGCCTCACCTCGTCGAGACCGCAACCCTGACTTGTACAGTGAAGTACTAGTATCCTTAATGTACCAATAATCCTATGCTATATTGATGACATCATTAATGTATAATCAGCCAGAGCTCCCATCCATATCCAAAAGCCAGACCAGCCACATCCCACAAAGCCCTTCCAGCAACTTGCTCGACTGTCGAAGTCTGTTCGATACACAACCCGTGCAAGCTGCAACGCAGCAAGCCCAATACCCAGGTAAAATGGCTCCCCTTGGTGGTTGAGGTACCCAGCATATGATATCAATGACAGAGTTGACAGTGAGAGGCAACCGATAATAGGTCGGCTTTGTGGTCCAAACAAGAGTGCAGTAGAGCGAATACCTACATTTACATCGTCCTTTTTGTCCTAAACCGCAGAGAAAGACGCAGTCAATGCAAGATATATGTGGAACAGAATTGCAAGTACCTGGTGAGCATAAATACTGTCATATACAAGTGTCCAGCAGACGCCACCTGCATATAACGGAACTGCTACATTCCAATCTACAGTCCCTGCAACTGCGGACCAGCCAAGCATGGCTCCCCAGTTAAATGCAAGCCCTGTAAAATATGAGTTGCGCTAAAAAAGGGAAACGTGAGACAGCATACCCAGTACAGCTTGGGGCCAATACGTTATTCTTTTCATCAAGGGATAAATAGTAACTACTGAAAGCGAGCATGCCCCAAGAAGGATACTAGCACTTTTAAGCTTCGAGTCCATATAGCCGTATACATAGAACTCCGTACCTGTACCAGTTTAGCTGCATTAACACGCCCAGTCCCGCCGTTAACTGCACTCCTAGAAATACCAGCGCTTGGTTTTGAGTGATGTCTCCTCGAGCTAGAGGTCGTTCTTTCGTCCTTTCTTAAAGAATGCATGTTCATTGATTAAACGCAAAAAGAAGTCGATGTATGCCTACCCACAGACTTGTCAAGATTCTTGTCCCACATGTCGTTGATTGTACAACCAGCACCACGCATAACGATAGCCCCAATCCCAAAAAGGCTGATATAAGTTAACGGTACGGTATATGGTAGCTGTAGGGCATATGACGCCATGGTTATTGACCATGCTAAAGCAGTGTTATTTCAGACAAGCACAGGAGCAGAGAAGAGTGACGGTACTGACTGCATGGGTAGAACAGGAGGAGCGTTCCAATTGGTTTATCAATCCGTGTTAGATAGAGGTATGGCCGAAATTTCGCTGGAAGATGATCAACCCATGTTTTTTGTGAAACGCTTGGCACGGAGGAAGTGGTGGTAGCAGTGGATGAGGATGAAGAAGTAAACCGGACGGCTCCACGACTAGTTTCGAGAACTATTCGACCTGTCAACACTAGACATCTTCTGGACAAAGATAATTGGGCACAGTGTGGTGAATATAGAGACTTTCCGAGAGACTTTTCCACGAGACACGTAAATCTACGCGTAAAGAGGGCGGACATCGCGACCTTGCACCAGATAAATATCAAGTCAAGCCGTTGATGGACGCAGACAGCGAGCGTCGATACCGTGCGTATACTTCCCGTTTCGGCCCGGTGCAGCTGACTCACAAGAATTTCTTCCCCACTACTTACGCTTGCAACTAATTTCAATCAAAATATAAAGTATAGAAGTCATATTATAAATCCAGGGACTCAAGGGGTTCATGAAATATCTTAACAGGTTATTTATTGAATATAAAAACAGGATCATGGCGTCTGCTGTTAAAAGTTGACCTACTAGTTATTCATGTAACTTTTCGACGCTGCCAACTGATGAGAGCAGTGACTGGTGACCGGTGACAAATGAAAGACCATAAACTCATCTCGGTTGTGATCGGTTTGCAGAACCGATGTCTCTGAAAATAGGCCGTATGTCGATAACATCACAGTTGGTGAATCTCAAAAGTATCCCGGGATTCTGCCACGATGAACGATTGAAAAGAATTCATCAGCACAGGTAAGACAGTTTACTGAAATAAATTATCAGTCAGTAGAATACACATCACGATCGTCAACAACAACGAACAGTTGCGGAAGATGATAGGAGCCAATCGTGCAGAATTCGATGGAGGATCCAACCCTTAAGAGAGCGACATGATTTGACAGACGTGTCGTCCTGTTCAGTGGCAATAGTCAATTGCTTTCCGAATGGAATAAGCAATTCCATACAGTTTCGCGAAACTGAGCCAAAGCTCGCTAGTGAGCCATTAACACAATTGAGCAATTACCTCCAATCGCGTCTCTCAGGCATGTCATTTCCACGCGTAAGGCAGACGTGAACGAATTTATATTTAGACGACGTTATCCATCTAAACCAATTAATGCTGTGTCCGGGGTGAAGCGATCGGAGATGCTAGTTGCATCATGTTCCCAAGTTCTGCGTTGTTGGTAACGTTGACTCTAAGCAATAATACTGATAAATGCATGTCACTGGCCTGGCCTTGAGACCACTTTCGCGGGAGCTATTGCAAGAGCAAGGGCGCATGAAAGGTAGCCGATTCGGGTTCATAAGGACCATGTATTCGTAGAAGACTATCATGAGAGAGATTGGGTCTCAGCCGTAGCTGCCATCCTCCTTGGAAGGAAACTGTCAAGGTCATCTGGCAAACATGTTCAGTTATCGATAACACCATGGATAACACAGACTTGCGAAAGAACCAAAAGAAGCGAGAAGCCCATTCCAAAAGCTCATGGCCCGGTCATGTCAAGAACATACATGTATTTGATATCTGCCCCGGCACCGACGGCTATCCGGTCTACTGCCGCATTTACTGATCCCGTACTTCGAGTGGCGCAAGTGTATCGAAGTCGGCATCGCTGATTGTGGGTGCCGAGAAGCTTGTTGTAACAAGTTTATTAAGTTCATGAATACGAATGTCCATAACGTCGAAAAGGAATACCCTTTCGTCATCTCTTCGATGCTTTTGCTGCTTTTCGTCTCGCCCCATGAGTTGTCTTCTTCCTCGACGCCTTTCCACCCGCCAGTTCTGCCTTTTCCGTTCTCCTAGCGTATTGCTTTGATCGTTCAACTTTTCGATCGTCCTTGGTTTGATACCGGATTTTCTTGTCTCTCGGCTTCTTTTTTATCGTTGAGGCGGTGGCTTTTGGTTTTGGTGCTGTCAGTTTAGAATCCGAAGTTGGGAGTGGACGGTTTTTGCGCGCTTCTTCCTCAGCAGAAGATTTTGGTCCGTGGATAAATGTGTCTGGGTCAAAGTCTTCCACCACAGTAACTGTTGCTAGCATCTCCTCATCTTCGTATTCCTCATCCCTCTCTGCTCCTTGCTCTTCGGGGTCGTGGATACCCTTCCAGTCATCATCATCTCCATCTGTAAATCAGTCAGACATATACTATTAAAAGCGCGAGGAGA
>JASFCW010000521.1:0-10308 GCA_036936985.1 Crucibulum cyathiforme
AGTTCTCAACGAGATTCTCTTTCGTGTTTCGCTAACCTCCGGCAACTCTCAACCCTCGGAAACTCGGCGAACTCACATAGACATAGTCGCTGGGGGAGATCCGAGAGAAGTCGTGTGATCACTATGCGAGTCTTATTGGCGCACCATCATTCGAGAGCTTCGAATACGAGGATACGGGAAGTAGCGTCCAATGCCGAGGTGGCTTCGTCTGTACATGTTTGAATTCGAATTCATAAACAAATTTAGACGGAAAGAAGACATACGGAGGATTAGAACAGCCGGGGTCCTCAGCTTAGCCCGAGCAATCGCAAGGCACTGCTTCTGCCCCCCACTCAAGCCCACACCAGTCCCAGACCAAAAGAGGGTATCATACCCCTCCGGAAGGTCTCTAACAAAATCATGCACAAGCGCAGCACGGCACGCTTCCTCCACCTCTTCCATACCTGCGTGCCTCCCAAACGCACCAAGAGTGACGTTCTCCAGGACACTCTTCCCATCAAGAATGATGACACCCCCTGCGTCCCTGACCAACACCAGCCACATGCCCTTGCGTCCATTCCTCATCTAAAAACCGCACATCCTGCTCATCGAGCATCACGCTCCCTTGCTGGGGCTCGTACATCCTCATAAATAGCTGTGCGACGGTGGACTTTCCAGAGCCGGAGGAACCGACGATGAAGGTCGTTTCGTGCGCGGGGAGGAAGAAGGAGACGTCCTTGAGGACGGGGTAGGCGAAGGCGACTTTGTGCAGAGCGAATTCGCCAGTGAATTTTGCCGGAGTGATTTTGCGGAGGGCGCGGGATTTCTGTTGGGTGGCAGTGGTGGTGAAGGAGAATCGGGTGGTTGATGGCGTGGTGACGGTAGGTGCGAAGTGGGGTGTGATGGGAGAAGACCGTGGCAGTTCTTCATCTAAAAGTGAAACGAGAACGACCATGACCAATTTGCGTTTAGCCAGGACGATGAACTGAGGGATGCACATCTGCAGATTGCTCGTAGCAATGACGCACGCCCAGAACACAGTCATCACATCCCCGGCGTTCACCTGTCCCTCACGAATGAGCTTCGCACCGAACCAGAATCCTTACACGAACATGCTCGTCATGACGAATTGGGCTAGGGCGGAGGTGAGTTCCCAGACACTGTTGAGCTTCTTCGCTGCGTTGTTGAGCTTGGCGAATACGGCTCCAGCACGGGACTTTTCGTGCTGGGATGCCTTGAATGTTTTGACGGCAGCGATGACGAAGATAGTGCGTTCGATGAGAGTGGCTGTGACGCCGGCTTGTGCGCGCTCCCCTGCAAGAAGAGGCGAGGCGAGACCATGCGACAGGCCTTGGATAAGTATAGGGACAGAAACGGCGAAGAGGATGACGAGAGTCAAGGCCCAGGAGCGGAGGAATGCAAGTAGGTACGTGAGGCAGGCCGTAAGGCATTGGAGAAGTAGGTCGGAGGCGAGAGAAGTGTCCATTCGAACGTTGTCAGTTTCTCTGCGAATGATATTCAGACGAATGGGATAACAGAGTATAATGCCGACTCACCTGGTAAACTTGACCATAAGGCCACCCGCACCGAGCGGGCCCCGCTGCTTTTCCCTCTCAGACTGGACAGATCCCTCGGTGGATCCTATGTTGGTATCAAACCAAGCCATGTCCTTCGTCGAAGCTGCGTAAACAGCCATGCGCAGGGCCATGACGTGCATTTCCCCCGTCCAGATCCACATAGTGGCAAAACGTGTAAATAATCCCAAAGGACGCGATGAGGCTGCGGTGCGTGGTGCAGACTTTTCACGGCGCCTGTCGAGCTGGGTGTACATGATGAAGGCTAAGGTGTCTGGATCTGGTTTGTAGTCGCCGGGGACCTAGGTCATGCTGATATCCATCTCTCGCAACGGGTCAATGTTGAATACCTGCATGTTCTCCCTGACACCATGGTGTGCGTCAAAGGCTTTCTGTGAAGACGCGCCGTCAAGGACGATGTATTTCACGCTAGGTGGGGCGGAGTTCGGTATTGGAGAAGAGCCTGATGCAGGAAGGCTCATTATCCGAGTGAGTGAGTCCGAATTTGCCGAGGATGTCGCCGGTGGTGGCGATGGTGGTGGAGATGGAGGAGCAGGCGTGCGCTATTAGCTGCCAGTTCGGGCTGCGTAACGAGTGAGTAGAGAGGATAATTATACTTGCTAGCTGGCACATTTACCACGTCTGTACATACACATTAAGTACAGACAGTTTTGTGAGGCCATCCTTGGAGAGAGTGCAGCGGCGGATAGAGCATTCAGTAGGGGAGGACGAAAGGGAGATTAGAAGAGAAGGAAGGAATTAACTAGTCGACAGATGGTTGGCACGCGCTGTCACAATCCTTACGTCAGTGATCGCGCCACCGTGGGTATTCTATTCCGCTCATTCACACCCTTAACGTCTTGCGTTGTTCAACTGATTTCAGTTGCGCTCGTCAAACTCATTAACTTAATCTCTCAGTGTGCCAGCTCGCTCTCCTCCCTGTCGCCTTTCTGCCAAGTGAGGCTCGCGAACAACACAAGATTACATTGAAGGCATTTCTGACGTGATCCAGATCAAAATTCACTGTGCCTCGTCGACTTCGTCATGCACAATCCTCGTCTAACCTAACATTACAGTCTCTCGTTTCTCTCTGAAGCGAGTATAGTCTCTGTACATCCCCTTTACCTCTTCTCGTCTGAATCAGGTGAAGCGGCTACAAAAGCTAGACACCACTAACTGCTCACGTCAACTCCCCAATCTCGAGATCCACCAACTCCAACCTGATCTTGCTCCCTACTTACCTACCCCACACGACGGCAGCACAACATCCTCCAACCATCATTATTCGGTTCTGCTATTGGAGTTATACATCGTGGAATGATATTCATCCCTCGATTGAACTGCGTTATGGCACAACGCACGAATCATAACTTTGAACGCGAATGTAGTATGAACATGGCGATATTTCTGGCAAGGCCTTGATGGTAAGTAAGTTTCCAGACATCCCATCGTCATTGTGTGTGTCCTGATTCATTCCTATTAGCGTGGTCAGACTCAGAGGGGCTGGTTCCGTTTTACTCGACCCGATAGTAAGCATTCACTTCTACATCCTCCGCATGATTGCATTACGCCCACCTTTCCAAACCACTGTAATCTTCGTCACCGAGCAGTACAACCACTTATGTTGTCAACCAATGCGTTGCCACCTTATTCAAACGCCATCGTCGCCTATGCCTCTTTTTCTTCTTGCGCGGCCGTGGATCTACTATACGCAGGGATAGAGCTCTAATGGTACATATCAACTCTTCAAAAGATACCAATTTGGTCCCGCCGAAGTCTTTACGTTCATGTGACCGGCCGAGCGCATAGTAGCCTCTAAACTGTTCACTATTCAGCTGAAGACTTCGTCGCGCCTAGAATCAAATTCAACGTGTAGCGAGATTGTTGTTTAAACTCTCGTAATCTCCCGAAACATACGACACCCGTCGAAGTGTAATGTGCTGAAAATATGTCTTCCGTTACTGTTACGATTGAATACCCTATGAGGAGCCATGCTCGATGCTGCAAGCAGATGCCGCTTCTGAATCTACCCTGCTCATCTTTGTTCGAGTTAGCTGCCACCGAGAATTGTCTTCGAATCTTCGTATGTATTATACGGTGTCGATTACCTACAGTAGATAGATTAATTTTACCTTCAATTCCGTCATTTGGCTTTTCAGCACGGCGTAAATTCGCGGGACTATAGGTAAGCGCGCGTCTCCTGTGCATACAGGCATCTCGGCTTCGTGAAAATAGCCTTTTTGGCGTCTGTTTTGACAGATTCACAGCACTTTCTTTCACACAGCCTCGCTATCGTTTCTTATCATCTACCATCACCATGGCCAATACTCAGAACGCTACCGCACAGAATGCTCCTGCTCAAGATGCTATCGCTCAAATCGATCCTCCTCAGATTGTGAACAATACCATGTTGTATGCTGTCTTAAGCAGTATGTTGATTGTATCTGATATGTAAATCCTTGGAACCCCTCATTATTGAATCCAGCGATCAAGGTCTTGAAACCACTGAAGAAGACTACTACCCGACTTACTCCTGATCCTGTCTTGGTGATCACTGTCGACGATAACGTGGTTTATACCTCGAAGAAATTGGAAGCTAAGACTATTCCAATCTTAGATGTTAACCGGGAGTTGTACGTTAAAATTTATTAGAAATACTTCGTATTTATACAATCATTTTGACAGATGCTTCAAAACATCCTCAACCATCAAGATTGAGATTATACGCCCAAGCAGGTTGATTTTATCTGGGAAACAGCATATTCTGGGAGTATATCAAGCAAAAATCTTGGATTTAATTGGCAAAGGTGAGCTATATAAGTTTTGATGACTTATTTTCACAAATAAAACTTGCAGATGTTAAATGTGATTTAAGAGACAGCACAGAAATTATAACTGGGCTTGCCCTTACCTTTTTCTCCTCTTCTTTGGATGATATTATCAAGAAGATCGAAGCTTCAATTTCTGGTTTAGATCATGAAAACATCAAGACTGTTTCTGGATTTGTTGATACTGGTTCTTCCTTGGCTGTTCCTCTTGGGCAAGCACTGGATGTTATTGCAAAACTTACTAAGAAGCTCTCTAGTGTATATTGGTTTTTTATTTAGATTATATGTTTACTCATTTATGATTTTGTAGGTACATCCAATTCTCAGTATATCATGTTCTGTCTTATTATCTGTGTACCAGGTGAGCCAATGTTTTGAGCATTTGCATCCTTAGTCTATTTGATCAATACTCTCATTTAAGATAATCAAAGCACAAGTCAAGCAAGATGAGACTATTCAAAAATTGGTTGAAGGCTTAAAGGACATGTTGTTAGCTTGTCAAAATTGTCATAGTCTTCCAGAATTTTCCAAGCCAGGCAGTGCCATTGAAAAGATGGCTATTTTGACAGTTGAAGTTGGAGTTCTTCTTGAAAAATATAATCATGTTTGCTTTACAGGTTGATTCATTTATTTAATGTTCATTAAGAATTCATATTCTAACTATTATCTATAGCTAGGGCTTTGAAATCAGTTGTTTCTCCAGAAATGCAGATTCAAGTTGATGAATTGTATACAAGGGTCCTTGAAACTAAGAAAGACTTTCAACTACAAATTAATATTGGAACTCGAGAGACTGGTATGTAATTTAATAAATTTCCACCTTATCCCATTGTATAACATTCTATCAAGTAGAAAAGGTCTATGAAATGAATGAAACAGAGAAACAAAGTAAGAAATTGGATATTCTAATCTATACTTTCTTTAAAAATTTTATTACTTTCAGAGAATCTCAGCAAAGCTATTTACCAATGGCTTTCTGCACCAGACCCTTCAAAAAACTTTAATCAAGCTCGTGAAAAATATCTTTCAAATACAGGTGGTTGGTTCCTTAATGGGAAAAAATACAAAGAATGGAAACATAAAGAGGACTCATTTTTATGGATATCTGGGAAATGTATGTTACTATTACTAGACCAATAGTCTACACTCACCTATCCTTTCCATTTAGCGGGTAGTGGGAAAACCATTTTAAGGTGGGAGCCTTAGTTAAACTACATAAGTCAATGCTAAAATTTGATCTTAGTTCAACTATCATTCAAGATATTCAAGAACATTGTGCACAGCTAAAATCTTGTGCCTGTGTATACTTCTTTTTTGATGCTAGAAGTGGGCAAACTGAACTTCAGAGTTATAGAACATTCATTTGTTCTTTCATCATCCAACTGTTATCACAGCTCAAACTATTACCAAACAGTGTGATACAGTTATATGGTGATGGCACAAAGCAACCATCTCTCCATGCTCTTCTGTTACTTAAAGATGAATTAATGCTGCAATTTGAACATGTTTACTTGGTTCTGGATGCACTTGATGAATGTGCTGAGAATGAAATAGGACAACTGTTATCATGGATTGAATCATGCTATCAAAACAAAACAGGAAAATTACATTTCTTGGCTACTAGTCGAAATTCATACATGATAGAGCAACATCTGAAAGATATGAAGAATATTGTCTTGAATAGCAACAGGGACATTCAAGCATATCTGGAATGGACTTTTAAGAATAACAAGCAATTTTCAGTCTTGGAATCTTGGATTAAACAAGAAATTAAAGATACACTTTCAAATGAAGCAAATGGAATGTATGTATTATTTAAACTGGAACATATACTATTGTACTAATTAATGCATATGTCAAGGTTTCAATGGGTTATAATGCAAATTAGTGAACTTCAAGAATGTGATACTCAAGATAGTGTGCAAGCACAGTTAAAAGCCTTACCAAAAACACTTGAAGAATCATACAACCAGATCTTGACAAGAATTGGGAGAAGGAAAAATGCAATTGAAAATGCCATTGCAGCCTTAAAGTGGTTAGCATTTTCATTCAGACCATTATCTCTAAGTGAGCTGGCTGAGGTATTGGCTATAAGAATTTCACCAAAAGAGTCTATAGGCCTTCATCAAGGACAAAAACTTCACAGCCCAGATTTGTTGCTTAAACTGCTGCCAGGTCTCATTGTAATTGAATCTGATGGAAATGGAAAGAAAATAGTTCAACTTGCACATTTATCTATAAAAGACTATCTGGCTTCTGAGAATATACAAAATGGAGCTGCTAAACATTTTTATATTAATGAGTCAGTAGCCCATACATTTATAACACAGACTTCACTAGTGTATATTCTATACTCTGGGTGGTCAAAAAGTACCAAAAGAAAAAACTCTGCCTTTGTTTTAGCAGGGTATACAACTGAACACTGGCTGAGTCATGCCCACATTTCCCAAACTCATGGCAATGATGATGAATTGCATCCATACATTCTTGATCTGTTAATATTTAAAAATAATGTTTTCACCAAATGGAAAAGAGCCTATAACAGAAACCCATTTAGAGATATGGGTGGCCAATTATATTGTGCATCTTTAAATGGGTTTGATAAGATAGTCAAGCAACTGTTGTTACCACATATTGATGGTCCTGTAGAGGTGGTTCCACATCTGTCATCAAATAGTAATAATCAGCAGCCATTTGATAAAGTTTCACATCAGGCAGTTTCTTATGTTGGCCATGAACAAATTATTCAGCTATCTCTTGATAGTGGTGCAGATGTAAATGCACAGGGAGGATTTTATGGAAATGCCCTCCAAGCTGCAGCATGCAATGGTCATCAGGCCATTATTCAGCTTCTTCTTGATAGTGGTGCAGATGTAAATGCACAGGGAGGAACATATAAAAATGCCCTCCAAGCTGCAGTACAGAATGGCTATCAAGAAATTGTTCTGCTTCTTCTGGACAGTGGTGCAGATGCAAATGCCAAGGGTGGACTTTATAGAAATGCCCTTCAAGCTGCAGCATACAATGGCTATCAACCAATTGTTCAGCTGCTTCTGGACAGTGGTGCAGATGTGAATGCACAGGGTGGACTTTATGGAAATGCCCTTCAAGCTGCAGCACACAATGGCCATAAGGCAATTATTCACCTTCTTCTTGCCAGTGGTGCAGATGTAAATTCCCAGGGAGGTGAATATGGAAATGCCCTTCAAGTTGCAGTGGAACAAGATAATCAAGAAATCATTCAGCTTCTACTTGACAATGGTGCAGATGTAAATATTCAAGGAGGTGAATATAAAAATGTCCTCCAAGCTGCAGTACATAATGGCCATCAAGCAATTGTTCAGCTTCTTCTCAACAGTGGTGCAGATGTAAATGCCCAGGGAGGACTTTATGTAAATGCCCTCCAAGCTGCAGTACAGAATGGCTATCAAGCAATTATTCAGCTTCTGTTTGACAATGGTGCAGATGCAAATGCACAGGGAGGGAAATATGGAAATGCTGTCCAAGCTGCAGTACATAATGACAATCAAGCAATTATTCAGCTTCTGTTTGACAATGGTGCACATGTAAATGCACAGGGAGGGAAATATGGAAATGCTGTCCAAGCTGCAGTACATAATGGCAATCAAGCCATTATTCAGCTTCTTCTTGACAGTGGTGCAGATGTAAATGCCCAGGGAGGACTTTATGTAAATGCCCTCCAAGCTGCAGTGCAGAATGGCCATCAAGCAATTATTCAGCTTCTTCTTGATAGTGGTGCAGATATAAATGGCCAAGGAGGACTTTATGGAAATGTCCTCCAAGCTGCAGTAGAGAAAGGTGATCAAGAAATTGTTCAGCTTCTCCTTGACAGTGGTGCAGATGTGAATGCCCAGGGTGGACTTTATGTAAATGCCCTTCAAGCTGCAGCACAGCAAGGTGACCAAGTAATTCTTCAGCTTCTTCTTGACAGTGGTGCAGATGTAAATGCCCAAGGAGGTGAATATAGAAATGCCCTCCAAGCTGCAGCATGCAATGGCCACCAAGAAATTATTCAGCTTCTTCTGGACAATGGTGCAGATGCAAATGCACAGGGCGGACTTTATGGAAATGCCCTTCAAGCTGCAGCACACAATGGCCATAAGGCAATTATTCAGCTTCTTCTTGAAAGTGGTGCTGATGCAAATGCCCAGGGAGGAACATATGGCAATTCCCTCCAAGCTGCAGTAGGAGAGGGTGATCAAGCCATTATTCAACTTCTTCTTGACAGTGGTGCAGATGTAAATGCCCAGGGAGGAAGATATGGAAATGCCCTCCGAGCTGCAGCATGCAATGGCCATCAAGAGATCATTCAGCTTCTTCTTAACAGTGGTGCAGATGTAAATGCTCAGGGAGGAAGATATGGAAATGCCCTTCAAGCTGCAGTATGCAATGGCCATCAAGAAATTACTCAGCTCCTTCTCGAGAGTAGCACAGATATCAATGCATTATTTTTAAACAAGAGAGATATACTATCAATAGCTCAAAAGAAGCTGAGAGATTCTCAGCAGGAGCTTATGTCAAGTAAATATCAGTGGGAAATTCAATACCACTCAAATTTACTGGACAAATACAAAGACATTATCAAGCTTTTATTGGAATATAGAGCCACTGAAGTCCATGATGACTGGTCAGATTTTTTATCTGGTATTATTGAATTGTTTAAAATAATGGAGTAATTGTCTAGCATAGCTTAATTCCTTCTTATATTCAAAATAAAATAGTGTATTATTTATAACATATACATTTATTATTAGAACTGGGGCAATTCTTGTTGCATAGCATCTATTTTTAGACCTTGTTGCCATGACCATTTCTTACTGTTACTTACAACCAATAACTTAACTCTCATTTCATACCTACTTTTATCAAAGCTTAGACTGGTCATTACACATTCTTATTATTCCTTCTCAATGTTTGATTGATTACTTGATATTATATCAGGGGTTCCAGAGTTTCTTTATTCACCTGAATGGTGTATCCCTCAGGTGCCAAGCATGTTCAACACAACCTCTTTCAAGAGAGAACTTCTAAAGGTCACTGCTCAGAAATGACACTGATATTCTCAAAAGTGAGGCCACTCAGACTGGAGCAGTCCACACTGCAGCCAGAACAGTGCAATTAGTATTGACATTGGCCACTCTCACAGTCAGTGTGTGTAAGAAGTCATTGCTTCACAGAAGTAAACCTGCATTTTTTAGAAAGTATACATCAAAATGATCATGAACTCACTAATAAAAACTTTAATCACCTGTTAGGAATTGTTCTCTTGTCTGGTATTTTTTGATTATTTAAGACATTAATATATATTAGAATTATGAAGTGTGAACCAAAACACATGTCTTCCTTTGATCATTAACAAGACATGAATATGCTATACTGAAGTAATACATGTTTCACTTTTCAATGTCTTATTATTTACACATGTAGTGTACATGTTCTTCCATGCTATTCCATGCTTCATAGTTGCACCATATGTATTTGGTGTAGGGAGTGAAACAGATAAGGCTCATCTGGATATTAGCCTGTGCCATGCCAATCCACACAGATCAGATCAAATTTGGATAGTGCAGAACAGATAATGTGCTCTCATGAATGGCATACCTGATCTGTTAGCACATCAGACAGAGCAACAAGTTAATTGAGATTTTATACATTATATAATGGACCAAATATTTTTAAACTGTATATATACAGTGGCGTGTGAAAAGATTTCTGATGCGCATTTTTCAACACATTTGTGTGTTGCAACGCATATCACACGTCGGCATGTGGTTCAATCACATTATACCAATAACAAAAGTTGTTTCAATGTATCTGTAGAATGTGTGTACAAAAAATTGGAAAGAAATTCAAAGTACTAGCTAAAATATCGTAATATTTCTAAAGTATGCTTTTTTCATGAAATG